>WYDI02041150.1:0-30018 GCA_009867235.2 Psittacus erithacus
ATTCTCAGAGTCCCTGCATCTGCCCTCCAAGACTTGGGTGGTGTGGTCAGAGCATTTGCCAGTGAAAACCGAGGCAACGAAGTCATTAAGAACCTCAGCCTTCTCCAAATCCAGGGTAGCCAGTTCTCCTGATAGCTTCTGGAGAGGACCCATGTTGTCCCTAGTCTGTCTTCTATTTGTAATGTAACTGTAGAATTCCATCCTGTTCTTAAAAGTTTGCATTCCACGTGGAAGTAAAATGTCTCCCTTAGTTGCTATTGAGTCAAGCTAATGAGTGGTCATGACGACCCTAGAAATGATACAGCAGTTCCTGTTAAATCTATATTGAGTCAGGAGTCTTCAGTCTTTCCTTGAGAGGATTTGTTTTGGTAGTTGTTAATGCACAGCTACAAAACAGAACCATGTGGATGGTTAAGATGTATTAAGCAACACTGTTTTTCAAACATTTGTTAGAGATGAGTATCAAAATTTCTCTGCTATCAGAACTCTGTGGGTACCCTTTTGTGGAAGAAACAAGCAGCACTGAAGAAGTTGCTGCTGGATTGCATTGAACTGACACAAGTCCTTTTTTATCTGATGGAAGTTGCATCTGTGTAAGAAAGTTGGTAAAATCATGCATCTAGGTAACTGGATGAAAATAAAACATAGGTGTATATTCAGGACATATGTCAACTACAGTTCTATGCAAAGCCATAAAGAGAGTCACTTGTTTGCACCAGAGCTTGTCTGTAGTTTAAAACGTAGTTTAAAATCTGCCTGAACACGTACACTCTCCTGCAGATGCTCATTGGTTTACAGTATCTTGTGTAAAATAAATGAAACCTCTTACCAATGTATGTTGGCATTAGTAAACAATCTCTGTATACAAACACGTCATCTAAAGCTCTTCTGTACATAACTGGCAAATGTAAAGATATGTAAGTTAAGGGTGCTCTAGATGTAGGCTCCTGTCGTACCCAGAAGCATATTCATGCTATCAAAAATAAACTAAAACCAGGGTATTCTCCATGCCCATCAGAGGATTTATGCAGCTGTTAACCCCTTCCCCAAACTTTCTTCCAACCATTTTCACTGGTAACAATTCACTGTTCCCTGTTTTACAACCAATAACATCTTGCAAATTATGACTGAATCCACAGGTTGATCTCTGTCAGCTATGGTGGCTTGAGAAGGCATAAAAAGTGGAAACATCCCACATTTCTATCCTCCTGCCAGCTATATTTTGTCATAAAGGTTAACATTTCCACCTTCGAATATATATTAGGATAATATCAACAGGATAAGAAAAGCCATTTTTTTATGTCGCCACACATCCAGTGTTTTTTCCCACACCTCTTTTAATAGGACTGCACTCTGACCTGTGCTACTTTTTATCTGTTTTTCAGAGCAGCTGTGTGAAGCATTACTTAAGGAAGTGAGAGCAAAGGTGACTTCCCCAATGTAATTCTCTTTCTGTATGACGCCTCTAGCCTTGCAGTGGCTGTGCAGCTCCCTTTCAGACTGGGCTTCAGCCACCATCAGCATTTTGCAGTTCTGATAGATTCAGCGATTTCGAAGGATAAGCAAATAGGTTTTCTGTGCGACCTTTTGTACAGCACCACTCATAAAATGTCACCAAGCTAGTGAGTTAAGCATGTTTTCCATTTACTGATGTCTCTTATGACACTGAGTGAAGAGTGTTGGATTGACAAACTGATGTGACTCATGGTTTCATGGAGCAACCCAAGAGCAGGCAACGCCTTTTCCTCATACTGGCAATAGTAAGATAGCATATCAAGTTAATCATAAAAAAAGAGCAAACAAGCAGCAGAAAGCTCCCCAGGCTGATATTTGGCCTTCCTGTGATGAACAGCAGTGCTTCTGCCAGATAATTTTTTTTCTCAGGCAGTCAATTTACTGAGACATCGTTTTTTTTGTGTGCAGGAATTTTTGTTGACCTAAAGCCCTTCAAATGCCTACCTTTGCACTAGTGTAGCAAATGCATGTTTCTGGTCTCAGTGTTTCCTACATTTTGGGAGAAACTTGGTGGACCAGGAACTGACATTGTAGCTTCTATGTTTAATAGGAGCTTTCCATTTGTTTTCAAACTTGATGCAAGATACTGCTGCCCTTTAGAAAACTGCATTAATTTTAGACATTATTAAATAGGTAGCCTGAAATGGACTGCACATATTGACAGCTGCTCCTCTTACTAAATGCTTGGAACTCACCACAGGCCAAAGAGAAAATACTCCCAGCAAACATTTTCTGTGTTAAACTAGACTGAACTAGACTAAATGAGACTAGGACAGTATTTTCCTCCAGCTGCTGTTGTCTATGTTGTTTTCCCTCTGACATTCAGAGTAATTAAATGGGCTACAAATCACTTCAGTTAATTTTCCACAATCTCAAAGGAAGTAATGGATGTTTGGTGGTTTTGGAAATGTTGCTTTCATCTCAATGGAGTTTATGATGTCTGGCCTAAAACAAGAGAAAAAGAAAGGAGTCTACTTTATGTGCTTCTGTTTGTACTTGACCACTTTTAAATTTGTTTATTGTTACTTATTGATCAACATTTGTACAACATGTGAATAACATATAATACCACACCTGTTGCGCTCTTTTGACACATTCTTTCACATTGGTTACTAATTTCTGTTAGAAGTTGATTTGAAAATGCCAACAATATCATCTACAGTTTTAGAAAGACAAAATCTCAAAGCATGTCTGAAATATTTTTGTCCATGCTAAAAGGTACTGTGGGGGGGATGAATGAGAAATATCCAGGAGAATTATTTTCTTCAGGGAAACCTAAACTACCTCATAATCTGGGCACTCCATGATAACGAAAAAGCAGCGGTGTTTGAAAAAGGGACATAAAATTCTTAGGGACACAGGAATTTTGTGAAGGAAAAGCAAAATATATAAAACGGAAAAGGCTGAAGGTCACAGAGGGTAATTCCCATGCTAGTAATCATAATTACATGTGAAAACTAAAAAAGTTATCAGCCATTTTCTTCTTACAATCTTCATCAAATTCCTTATTCTATGGCACAGTGAAATAATTCTTCCAGTCCCTGACAATCCCTAGGAACAGCAAAGCAAAAAAAGAGAAAATATTAATTTACCAGTATTTCCTGAAGCCCATTAGCCATGACTCTCTAAATACTTGTACTTCAAGGCTTATTTCAAAACAGAATGACAACCAGGAAGACAGAGCCAATGACAGTAACAAACCTCAGTACCTTGTCTCATGAACATGAGACAAAGAGATCCATTATTCCTTGAAACTCTGTAGTATATTTTGGCATAGGATGTCCCTTCATTATCGGAAATGAGGTGTTACGAAC
The DNA here is from genome assembly GCA_009867235.2 of Psittacus erithacus. NCBI lineage: Eukaryota > Metazoa > Chordata > Aves > Psittaciformes > Psittacidae > Psittacus > Psittacus erithacus. The sequence continues at coordinate 3,330 of WYDI02041150.1, forward strand.
TATCTTGTTTAGAACTTCCTGATTCACATTCTTCTCCGGGAACTTCAGAATGTTCTGAATTTCTTTGGATTCTGCAGAGGGAATGAAATGGGATTAAGATACAGAGACAGGAAAAACAAAGAAATCAAACTTAGTGTGAAATTTGCAATTGTCAGGTTGAGAAGATCAGGTTATCGGAAGATTTACTGATACAGCTGGCATTATAACAGAAAACTGTTGATTGTAGGTAGAATCTACTGGAATTCCAGATTTCAGAGCTCTATAAACATACCTTCAGCCTTTACCTCCTTCCTGTCTTCATGGAAGAGGTAGAGAATACAGTGCTTATCTTTTGCCTCTCACCATCCTTTTACATGGTCATACCAGGAACCTCAGAGCACTGAAAATGAGGAACAGCAGGAGGTGTAAATGCCCAAAGTGACTTTAGGTGTCTATGGCACTCATGTTTCCCTCATAACCAGTGTCTGGGCATCTCTCAGCTGGTTCTGAATCACTGTGGCCATGACTACTGTGCTCTGTGCTTATCACAGCACTCATTATTAATCCCTCAGGTGTATGGATGCTCAGAGCAGGATTCATGTGTAAATTTAAAAGGAAGCAAATGCAGATGCTTACCCCTGAATGAAAAATCCAGGTTACCTTTATGGCTGACTGGGAGAAACAGGCATTTCCAGAGTGATTCATCTGATCAGCTGGACAAGACCAGTCTCAATTTGCCCTGCTTTGAGCTGGGGTTTTGGACCAGAATGGAAACCAAAGATCCCTTCCAACTTGCATTATTCAGTGATTCTAACTAGTTTAAATATTTGCTATACAATCAGAAGTGCTCCTTTCTCTCCAGCAAGTATACAGATGACTAGCATGGGCAGAGGTAGCTGTTTTCTAGATGTCTGCACTCAGATGGCTCCCAAGATGAGCTGATCAAATAGAAGACACAAGGTCTTTGGACAAGACCATCTTGTGCTGGTCCAGACAGTGGTGTTTCTAGGCCTACATGGTAGCAAAAAATATTTAGGACCTATGGAAGCTTTCCTGACCCAAATTGCAAACTGCCATCCACCTGAGCAGGTTTTCTTTCTTTGATATGTGCACCTCTTTTAGGAAGGGAAGAATCGGCTTTTGGGGTTGCCAGCCTTTAGTTCTATAACTGGCTTTGTTCAGATGCCTGATTTTTAGACAGGTGAATTTAGGTAAAAAGACTCCTTTATCTCAATTTCACTGAATAAATTGCCACAGAATTCCACCCTTTGTTCCACATACAGGCAATGACTTTCCTGATGCAGCTAACATCATAGACATGGTCCCAGCTGAGGGGCTGGGTGATTGTTCTGGTTTCAGCAAGTCAGTGAATTGGTTCAGCATTCCCTTTATGATTTCAGGAAAAGTTTCCAAAGAATCAGGAAACAAACCAAGAAACCAAGAAGACTGCTTTACTGGCTTTAAGGCAGTCTTTTGATCTTTTTCTGGCTTTGACATCAGGTTTTAATTCTGGAGGCGGGCAACGACAGAATGAACAGAAAATGAACAGAAGTGAACAAAATGAACAGAAAACAGCACAGAATAAGCAGAAAATATATGGTTAAGGTATAATATTTCTTCTTCTGCTCGTGTTATTGTTTTGTTGGTTTTTTAGTTGGACTTTTTTTTTTTTTTTTTAATGTGACCATTACTCCCAAGTTCTATCATGGGAGGATTTGCTGTTTTCCTCTTTGTGTTAAGCTTGTGCTGATTCTATTTGTCCTTCTCATACCTACACCTGGAAGTTCATTTGCTGGTTTGAAATGGTATTCATTCCCCTTTCAGTTCCCCTTTCAGTTATGCAACCATCCTGATAATGCAGTGATCCCTAGAACACATCAGCTGGTGTGTCTGAACAAAAGAAAAACAAAGAGCTACTTATCAAGTGGCTCTCTTTTGTTGTAGCTTTGAATCTGAGTAGCTTATGAACAGTGCACTGGGCCAGATAATTTGGAGTGAGATTGAAACCCACTGCTTGTAGCTTTAAAACTGCTTTCGAAGTATGCAATGAGTGATGTATTTGTCCTGTTGCAAAGCAGGGAGGTGAGAGTTGAAGTGGCTGGCCCAGGGACTGGGTTTCTGGTCTGGGATCATGATTTATTGGGCCACTCTGAAAAAAGAACAGGCACTCTCTGCAAAAAGCTTCCTCCAGGTTTCCGTTAACCTTTTTCTGAGTGCAAACTGCTAGCAAGTGTTTCCTCATGTAAAACACACTGTGTTTATTGTATTTTATTGTATTGTACTGTATTTTGTTTATTAACGCATACTGCTGCGATGTTTCATGGCTGTCCATGGCCACACCATGCTGTTCTTGACATCAGTATGGCTACTTATATGAATGAGCATAGATACTCGAATTTTGCTAACTAGAACATCTGAAAGGAGTTAAGCAAAGGTAAACAGCACTACAGTGGAGTCAAAACTTGAAGAAAGCAGATGAATAGTGACAGTTTTCTTCTGTTAACCTTCCAGACTCTGGAGTTAGGTCTGTGTTGGTTTTTTGCTGTTCTTCAAGTGAGATCTCCTTTAGAATAGCTTCTTTCATTCCTATTAAATCAGGTTAGGTTTTCTAGCTTGAAGAAAAATGCAAAGGGATTATCTAAGAAATAAAATGCTTCCACTTACTGTTTGACACTTTCACGTCAAAAAAATCATTAGTAGAATATTCCTTATTGAAGATAATTCTTTGCTGAGTTTTTTGGCAAAAAGTTCTATTTTCTACTTTAATAACTAATGGAAAGCCTTAATATTTGCGTATTAGCTCTTTTTATTCTCCCTGCAATAAGTGTTTCGGGGGTCATTTATATATAGAGAAAGAACATTTGAAAGAAGTAGGTAACTCAAAAACTCACTGAGTAAATTACATTAGATTTTTAAGATACCTGACAGAAATTTGTCTTGGACAAGAAATCTCTCAGGCTAGTAGACATGAATAACAAATAATTTAAAGACAGGGAAGGCTGTTTTGTTCTAATTTTTATGTTGGATTTGAATATTTTTGCATTTAAAATTTAATCAAGAATCACAGTAGGACTTTCAAATCATGTTAGAAAAAGCGTGTTTTCTTTTGCTATTTGACTTGAACTGGATGAAGGCTACAGATCCTACATCAGTTTCAAGCACTATATTATGATTTTAAATCTGCTTTTGCCTATATTTAGCTGTCTATATTGTCTATGGTATTATGTCTTATAAATTAAAATCTATATTGAAATCTATAGCGGTACATCTGAGTGAAAGAATTTTCTTCCTTGTTACGTTTAGTGTTCGTATGACATTTCTCTAAAACTCCTGTCTCCCTCTGCTGGACAAAACACAGTTTTTCTTGCAAAAGCTGTTAAACACGCTTGAAAGCTGTTGAAATCCTTAGATACTAACCGGTATTTCTCATTCAGAAAAATGCATATACTCTCGAGAAACGAAAGAACAGTCTGGATAGGCCAAGGTTTCACTTTCAGGCTTGTTGAATTTTAAGGCTGGTTGTCTGGATTCATCTGTTGGTGGCTAAATTAAACTGACCTGACTACCAGTTGGTGAGCAACCTTAGGCAATGTAAGCTTTTTGGTATTGTGGGATGCATCTAGGGTTAATCACAAGTAAGCCCTGTCATAGACTCCTGACTGTCACAGCCCATATGTTGTCAAGAACAATCCTGCAGATGTCTGTAAAACAGGAACAGTACTACCAATCCCATGATGGTTAGTTAATGAATTTTTAATGAATATTTGGGTTACATCCAGCCACAGTTGAGATAATCATCACAGATATATTTATGTAATAGCAGAATAAATACTATGGGAAATGTTAAGTGTAAACATGGAATGAAAAGTCCTAAAGCTTTAATTCAACAACACATTTAAGCACAATACCTGAGTGCAGTCCCTATCAGTAAAGCACTTAATATTCTATTACCATCACACTCCAGATATTTCTTTGCTTTAAGTAGCCTCTCTCCAGCAGAGTTTCCTGCTAGAGGAAGTGTTGGAGCCCACAGCATGTATAACTCTGACCAGCTCTGCATGTGTTGGGGTCACAGTCATATTAATATACAATCTTGTTATTGTGGGCATGCATAGTCAGGTGATAAAGTTTAATTGGAATCCTGCAGCTTTTCCCAGACACTTTTCCCAAGAAAATATGCATATGAAATGCTGCAGTGTCACCCTGTCAGTGGCACTAATGCTTTTGGCATTGTTTCTGGAAATTACTTTATAGAAATAAAAGGTCAAGTATTCACTATGCAGAATAACACGTTCCCACTTGTAAATGAGATTTGGTTTGGAGCCACAGGGGGAAAGCAGAAACTTGTTATAAACAGTTACAGAGCTTGGTGTGCTTTTTTTATGTGTATATATATATCTCAAATGATGGAATTCACTTACAAACATTACTTAGCGTGTTAATACATGATACACAGTTGGCTGCAGACTCCACTTTGCTAGCAAGCTCAGTGTGGACAATGTTAATGAAGGCAGCATTCCTTGATACAGACGGGATAGACGCTCTTCATATTCTCAGGCTTATAATTACACATGGGTGTAGCAGAAGTCTACGTTAGAGAACCTGGGAGCACTGCTTAGTTTAAGGTGCCTGATACAGCTAAATCCTTGTTTCTTCCCAAAGGAAGCCCCAGAATTTGTGCCAGGTGCTGTAAGAGACTGGTGTGTCAAGACCCCAGTTTGTGCTGTGATCAGCAGCCAGCAGTGAAAACAGATGCAGCCCAGGAGCAAATGCAACCAAAGAGCTAGCTTATGGATCACAGGCGGCGGGTACGTGTCCAAGCTTCCAGGCAGCAGGCATGCATGGCTTGATGAGCAAGTGCTAAATGAATACTTACGGTCCTTTTCCTCAGAGCGGTGCTAAGTGGAAAAGTAATTTATTTTCACCATCCTTTCGTGTCAACCTGCCCTGCAACTGTGAAAATAAAGTAGGAAAGAAATGCTTTTCAAAATAAGCACTCAAAAGAAAAAAAAAAGTAAATTGACCATGGGTTTCTGTTGATTCCTTTGTATCAACAGATGAATCTTGGTCTTAAAGCTGGATCCAGGAATCTAGTTCTTCTGAACAGAGTAAATTTTTATGTATTGTGTTTATATTTATCCAGATACAAAGCTTCATGCCACAGTAATATCGGGAGTTCTTTTTAGCAACTGTCTTGAACTGATGTGAAAAGATTTATATACAAGACAACATTGCTTTGTAGCACAGCTTTTTGGGAGCACCTCTACTTGCATTGAGTGAAGTTATTCAACAAGCCACTTGCTAGGTCAGAGCAAAATACAATCAGACTTGCACAATTATTTTTACAATTATTTTCTGAAATGAAGCACGCACTTCTTTACAGCTGAAGTCTGGAGACTGAAAATATAATTCTTGGCTGTACTGGTAGATGCTCAAGTGCTATCCTATGCTACTTCAGGCACTAAAACATCTTGACCTTTCATCTGGAACAATTAAATGGAGTTTTGCTTAAGTGGCACATATGCTGTTCAAGCTGGGACTTGGTTGCATGAAGACTGCTGTTCTCAGTTCAGAAGACATTTGCTTATCCAACCAAATTATAACTCCAGTTTCCCTTTTACAAACATCTGTTTGGAGGCAGGAAAATCTCTCTGGATGTGAAGCTTCAGAAAGCAGCTTCAGAAATTTTCCTGCAGTGTTAAACTTGTGATCATTAGCCAAATTCCTCTCTGAAATTCTGCAAGCCCAACAATATTACTTCCTGAGTCAAGTTCTGCTTGGTTCTAGGAAATCCTTATGTGACTATGTGACAAATTAAAGAAAGGAAACCAGATGCTACAAACAAGCAAAATTGAAACATGTATGCTGTCATTTTTCTTCAGTACAATGGGTTCATGTGTCACAATTCTTATTAGGTAGCGGAAAGAACATACTAGTGACATGCCTGAGCAGTAAGAAACTCCTCCTAATAAGGCTTATAAAAAATTCTCTTTTGGCAGTGACTGTCTTTATGCATGGTTGTAAAAAGACCTTATTCAGGTAAACACAGTGCAGTGAGGGAAAGCAAAGCTGTAAAAATTATTAGTTGGTCTTCTTGTGAGTATAAAAATTGAATTATTACCACCAATATTTTATCAGGAACAGTCATTAACAGCATAAAATCTGATACTTTTCAAAAGTAAAGAAATACACGTGTTTCACTTGCCTATGTGTTCTGATACAGGAAGCTAGCTTTAATTTACAATGGTAGAGCCTTAATGGTATAAATTTTTAAGATATTTAGTGTATTTATTTTGAGAAGTTGTTCACATTTCCAATCAAAAAGACATTTTAAGTGATTGAAATGATCTTCAGTTGAAACAGATTGACATTTGCACCCCTTCCTAGCCCTGTAACAAAAGAACACTTTAACAGCTGGACAAGTACCAGGATGAGGTTGCCTGGTGTTAGCAACAGCTGGTGTCCAGATGCCTCACTGTCCTACTGAGCTTCCCTGTTGTGATGTTACTAGAGCTGATGCAGGTGGGAATAGTTAAGTGGGAAATCTGTCTGCCATCTCCCTTTTTAAATATTCATTTTGATTTTTTTCACCTTATTGATAAAAGTCTACTCTTGCTTTAGTGGATTTGTTTCTCCTCTCGTTTGGTAATTCTTCTGGGGACTATGCTATTCACATCAATAGAATTGCACCTGTATATAACTAGGAGGAGAGGAGTTGATCTAAGATTCATAAAGCCTGTTAATGTTGCCGTGTCTTTTAATTTCCATGGGTCAATGAATCAGTTAACCTGTTTCCTTCAGGCCACTGGCATAAAACCAAATAGGCGTGTTAACATTTGCTGAAGAATTAACACCATTCTGTTTCAGTGTTGCGTGGCAGGCCAAAGACTGTGCTACTCCTTGTGGCAGCTTTAAAGGGGAAGAATCTCTCACGCTTTAAGACATAAATTTTAAGCTTAAAATGTCTGTTACCTTTCCGTTAAGTTACGGAGGCAAAAACAAACATTGAGGTGTCAAAGGCTGTATTTATAAAGCCTGTGGGTACATTTCTTCTTGTTGTTCTTGTGCAACTCTTCCATAGTGGAAAAATGATTAGAAAAGCCTTTTCTGAGCAGCCAGTTTGTATTGGTCAAGTCTGACAAGCTGTCTTCTCACATCTAGGTATTACAGATGTGAGACATCTATCAGGAGCTAGTATGATTATCACACGGTTTAAGTTTGTATTAAATGAGACATGTTGGGCAGGACTTCCTCCATAATTTAGTAGCAATTGGCCTCCCTTTGCATGTGTAAAACTGCACATGCATGGTATCAGCAGGCTTTAGATGCAGCTGAATTGCCTTGGTGGATGTCTACCTCTAGTAACAACTGGGGCAAATAGAGCAGCTAGACTGCTAACATGGACGCTTTTCAAGTTCCTGAAGTTAGGCAAGCTAGATCCAGACTAGTATGGTAGTGTTCCTACCAATAAAATAGTTTCAGAAGTGCACATTTTAAGTAATCTCATCCACAAATCCATATATGGGGAATAGTAGCCCCTATATAAAGAAATGTGTGTAAATGTAGAAACAAAGAAAATTCCTTAGTCTAAATCTTTGTTGTCCAACCAAATGCTGTATAAAAGGTCTGAAAAAACCCCTCCATAAATAGCCTCATTTCTAAAATGCATGGCTAATCCTGCTTCCTTAAAAATGTAGGCTAATGTATCTGTTAATTTAATGGGCGAAGAGCTAGGTTGTGATGATGGAGTATTCAAAACTATTGTAATGAGTAAAGCTTTAAAAAAATCTCACAAGCATCTAAAAATTCTGCACTAAGCAGATACTTTTTTTCACTCTCCATCATATCTCATAAAGGACAGTCCTCTTGTCCACAGATTGTAAAGGAGGCACATGAGGTTCTGGTTCTCTGCGTACTTTGTGTCATACTTTCTGTTCCTGTGGCTCCAGCCTCGTTCCTTGGGATGCTGAAGTACACAATTGTACATGTCATCTGCAAGACAGAAGGGTAGGATCTTGCTGCCAGTTTTTCCCAACAAGACAAGTAGAGTTTAAAGTCAAAACAGACACAAAGCAAGAAAGCTATAGGAATAAAAAGTGACCAGTCAGGTGCTTGTGCCTTGACCTAAACCGTATGAATGACAAAAGTGTGACAGCATGTTTTCTGAGTTAGAAATTTCTTACCTCTTAATAATGTTCATTATTTACTCCTCTAATTGTCGTGAAAAAAGTCTCTTGGAAAGCCACTGCTGGCCATTAAATCTCAGTTGAAATATTTTATATGTGCCTTCAGCACAAAATTAAGAAAATTATGGTCACTTGTTCTTTTATCGTTTTGGATAGGTGTCTTTCCTTAGATTGCTTGTGTCTGATCTAAAACTCGTTTGTTGAATTTGGTAGGAGTTGATAAACTTTGTGCTCTTTGCACGTTCCAAATGGCAAAATGTGCAGCAAAATCTTAATAATCCAAATTTATGTGATTTTTCTTTTGCAGCAAGAATGATGTAAGACATGAGGATTCCTAATGAAATTAAAGAACAGAAGATTGCAAATTAAATGTAAATATCTTATGAAGTGATGTCCTTATAGCAAGTATGGCTGAATTTGAAGGATTGGGTAATTATGACCATTAGTATAATATGTTTCATTTTACATGCTGAGAAAAATTCCTCCTTTCACAATAAATGATAGTCCTCTTACAGGATGAACACACTAGGTATTTGTATGCATAAATGATAGCTATTTTTCAGTTAATATATACCATTCATCAGTGTTATTAAAGTATTGGCATACTTTGATACTGTATGTAAGGACAGTTTAGTAGTTTATTTTTGCTTGCTTTAATGAAGATGTTTCTTCTATAGAACATCCAGGAGAGGGAGACCTACATAAAAGAGACGTGTGAATTATTTAAGGATAATATACCAGATTAATGATTGTTAATGTCAAAGATACATTCTGGATGCTTTGTCTGCATTCAATAGACTTGCTTTTGCATGCGTGGAATATGGAAGCTGTCAAAGTGTTGAAAGTCTGGCAGATTTTTGAGCTAAGTATGCTATTTTTTGACAGAACAGTTTGGTTTCTGAGTCCTGCATCCTTGCTTCACTGAGCAAAGGATGCTGTTATGTTTGGCTTTGTTCATTTTGAAGTCTCCAGTGGTCATAACCCATAAACCAGAGTGACACAGGGCCATCAATCAGCATGCGATGACTCGTCTAAGCTTTGAATTCTTGGGTCTGTCCTGCACATGATGTTCAGAGTGCAACCTGTGGAATATCAATCATTTTTATAATGTGATAGTGGAGCTCTGAGATAGGAGTTCCTGCCCACATCTCCAGGTTCTGAGCATTTAACTGCTGGGTGACCTACCTGACAGTATTGTTTCCTCAGGCCTGGTGTTCTCACATGTAAGAATTCCTCTAAACGTTTTTGAGTTGTACTTTAATAACATGCCATTCAACCAATGAGCCGTGACCATTATCAGGTTTTGATGGCTAAATGGCCGCAATCTGGAGGTGATTTTCTTCAGACTCAACATTAATTTTACTCTTTCTGCTGTAATGCCAGCTAGTAATTACAAGGTGAGTACTGGTGTATGTGCCAACTTTAAGATTTGGCAAATTAAAAGAGTGATACAATCTGCTTGGTATTTATATGTATCTATGATCATTTCTGTACAGTTAACTGTGTAGATTTTCAAAGTTAATTGAAGGAAAATAATATGTTTGATTCTGACTTGTGGGAGACTCACAGTAATAATCCTGTCTATTTGTGATAGGCATAAAAATACATGGGATTAAATTTAGTGATTTTATTTACCTGATTTTTAAAACTTTGGTATATGGTTGAATTCATGCATTTGTGCAGTGTTTTGTTGTGGGGCCAAAAGCTGGAGGATAAAACTCATCATTTTTTTCTCAAAATAAGCTATTATTTTTTTCCCTGTCTTGCATTGCCTGTGAGTTTTAATTACACTTGCATTGTGAGTTGCCCATGAACATGACCAATAAGTACAGCTTTCTATTAAAAAGTATTCACATTTTTAAACCACAAAGACATATCTCTACATAACTGAAAGGTATTCCTTTAGCTTTTTTGTTATTGCTTGAATGATCTTTTCGCCATGCTCATTGTACTCTCCTAGACCTGGCTCTGTTGTAAACCTCATAACAAACTGGAAAATCCTGGGGGGAATTTACACAGATTTCCAGTGACTCACTAGGGGTGGCATGGCTGTTCGAAGGCAAGAGATTCTGCTGGCTCCACAGAGTTTGTGGTTGGTGGTGAAGCTGTGGAGGGGCTGTACAACACCCAGTTATTCCTGGGGTGTAGGGATGGGCTAATCTGGGGCCAGCGCAGCATAAGGGTTATGTGAATTTAGTTGCCTGAGTGTAGGAGTCTAATCACCTTGGACACTGAAATCTGGCTTTCCTCCAGAAGGGCAAAAATGTCCTGTGGGTCATCTCTGTCAGCCATGGGCAAACATCTTGGAAATATGCTAAATTAGCATGTGACTTGCTTGAAGGACTTTGCGTGTGTAATTTAGACATCTCTTAGTGTGCAAAGACAGTGGATACATCCCAATGCATGCAGGAGATAGCTCTGACATCTTAATGCAATTATATGTGACAGTTATAGGTATAAATACATATTAAAACCCCTCCATCATCTTCCAGAACTACAGGGAACTGATCTCAAGATTTAGCACCCAAAGCTGCTGTCCCAGAACAGCGTATGCAGGAACTGATGGCTGATTTCACTTCACATTTACCAGCTGGCAGCCAACACTTAACAAATCTAATTCAAAGTAAGGTAAGAAACACTCATATAAGAAGCCTTCTCACACTTGTCAGAAGTGTGAGCACTTCATGATATAAGTGCAGAAGTGGGTCAGAAATTAAGATTTTTTTTTTTTCTATGTTAAAGCTCACTCAAAATTCAAAGCAAATGTTCTCCTCTATTTAAATGACTGGTGCTGGCAGAGCTTCTACCAGCTTTTTTACTGGGATGAATACTTGGAATTAGTTGCTGTAGAGCAGGGTTGTGTATTGTATGCTACTTGTTTCCTTCTCTAGCATGTAAAAGCTTCCAGTACTGCCTTATGAAGATTGCCAGTGCATCTCTAGCACACATCAGTAAACAAATAGCAGTGGATTGGAGCACTCTCAGGAGGGCTGTCCTAGGAGGAAGCATTCTGGCTACATCAAACTAAAGGCCTTCAGGTCTTACCTAATCCCATCTCAGTGACCTGGGCACCCACCAGCTGCCTTCTCCTGACCCTGGTGTCTGCAAGAAGTAAACTCAACTGTAGACTGCTGAAAGGACCAGGACTCTGTAATATATCACAGTGGATATGTGATGCTAAATGTGTAAGCGGATTTTGTTGCTATGTTTAGGTTGTATTTTGATTGTAGGCCAACTCAAAATACAGTGCAGAGGGTGTATAGGAGTGATATATTTGTAAGTAAAAGAACTAGAGAGCGATTCCTGGCTCTTCAAATACAAGCCTGCACTCAGGGCATTTGTTACGCTCATGGGGAAAGCCGGGTCAGCAGTATCCTGGGAACCTCCCTATGCCCTGGCTGCCATCATGCATCCTGCCTCTGTGCCAAAGGTGGAAAAGCAAAGCCGAGCTGGGGAGTACATCAGGCTTATGCTTGCTCCTTTGCTGGGCTCCCTAAGATTCGTTCAGCCTGACTATCCTGCAACATTGACTGGGGGCATGGTCAGCGATCTAAAAATGATTAGCAACACAGTCCTGTGCCTTGGGAGTGGAGCAGCTGAGAGCTAGTAGGGAGAAAACCAGGCACTGCATTCTGTAAAAACCTTTAGGACATCAGTGACAGATCCACTCATCTTTAATGACATAATAATACATTTCATTCTCACATGCGGGAGACTCCCAGTAATAATCCCATCTATTTGTGACAGGCATAAAAATACATGGGATTAAATTTAGCAGGGTGACTGTAACTGTACAGTAGTGTGATTTTCCTCATGTTAAAAGGTCAGTTGTAGCTGTGTTGCACATTGCAAGAAGTAATCCCACAAACAAATTAAAATATTGTCCCTTGATGCATCCGTTGATGCTAAGAGTCAGATGTACTTATTGGGCTCAAAATATAGGCATATACATGTGTGTGTATAGGCGTATACATGACTATGTACATGTATATGTGTATGTTGTATAAGACTGAAGCATGCCTCGGGACTCCTCATCATGCTTACTTCCCAGAAAAAGATATTCCTATCAGTTCTGTGGTTTAATTCAGAATGAGATAAAGAGTAATATCATGTACTTCACCTGTAAATATAAAACAAAATGAAATTAATCATAGTCCCCCTCCTTCCTCTAAATTCAACTAATTTCTTGCTGTATTCTCAGATGGACCCAGTTTTCCCTTCCTGCGGAAAAAGACACTGCTTCAGCAACTAAAGGATTCAAACCTTCCAGGGGTAAAATGAGTTTGTTTTTTTTTCCCAGTAAGAAAGACTGGCTGGTCTCCAAAGCTTATCTGTCTCTATCAGCATTCCTGACAGTCTTCTTGTGCTTTCACTCCTGCTCCGCTCTTAGATCAGTACAGATACCTTCATAACCATGCAACTGCTTTTCATGCCTTATTATTTCTTCAGTAAGTAGCCTTTTGTGTTTACACCCTCACTGCTTTCCTCCTTAACAAAATCTTAAGTCACTGACATAGTATGCTGGAAAAACTGATGTAGGAACCTGCTGGATCTGGTACAGATAGCAAGTGCTGTTGGGTGACTCATGTGGTTGGAAATAGGTGTTTGTAGGCCTGCTTGAAGCCAAGGCAGATATTAAATTCTTCTTATCTTTCTCATTTTATACAGCTTCCCTTAACAGCTCTAGCCACTCGTCAGATTCGGAGTCAAGCAGCCTAGTTTTAGAAGGTCTTTTTCATTCCAAAGTAATAGGTTCCTTTTGAAGCAAGAAGCTTCTCCTGGGAACATAATCTGATGCTCTCCTTTGGACTAGATGCTTGAGGGATCACCAGCATTTAAGGAAATCCTGTCCTATTGGTTTAGCCAAATGTGCTGGCAAAAATTGGATACCAGGGATTTAAGCAACTTCCACTACTCTGAAGGAGCTGACTGAGTCTTCTGAGACTCCCTGGCTGCCTACAGAGGCAATCATACTGCACATGGGTGCCCAAAACCTTTCTGTAGATGTGGCAGTGAGCTCTGAAACAAAATGATCACAGTTGGCCACTAATGGTGTGTATCACATCCCCTGGAGAACAGGATGGAAGACCTAGGGATAGATTTTTGGTGGTGCTGAGCACACACAACCGATGCAGGAGCTGACTAAAAATGTACTTTGGATATATATAAGACTATAAAAGGCAGTTCTGAAAAACAATGATATAGAACTGTACCTCTTTGATGGAGTATCTATGAGTTTAGATAATCCTTTTGGAATGTATTTTTATACTTTTGATATCCCTAATAAAATATAGCACTGAAGTCCACAATTTAATTACAGGTTGTTCTAAAAATATATTTCTTCAAAAAAACCCCAACAAACCCTCGGCAAGATAATTTCACAAAAGTCCTTCATTTTTCTTATGAAATTTATTCCCTCTTCAGCTTGTTTATGCAGTCCATGAAGTGATAAGGCAAACAGCTTTTATACCTGAGACAGACCCCATAGTTAACTCAGCTTGGTCACCCAAAATTGATAAGTACAGCTTCAGTTATAGCTTTTGACTCTCTGTGTCCAAGTTTCTCAACTGTAAAACTAGAACTGGTATAGTGGTTGTAAAATTAGCATTATTATTGCTCTTGATGCTCTTAGACACACAAGCAGAGAGATTTTTATTATATTAAAAAGTCTAGGAAGTGTTTGAGGTTATAAATATCATTTCTGCAAAGTCTATAAATGATTTTAAAAGATAATGTTAGAATTTTTGAGCTGCTGAATATTAGCTTGCTAATGACTTCAAGTGGTCCATTTTCTATTAGTTCAAATTCAAGCAGTGATTTTACAATATATATTTTCTTCACATTAAAACTGAATTTTTGCTTCACATAGTTTTCTCATTGCTTTATTTTTTTCATGCATGATTCTGAATTTAGAATATATCTGCATGATTCCTTGGTGGATAAGGGACAGTTACTTTTATAAATAGGATATTTTTCCTTTTTACCCTGATTTCACTCTTACTCTACAGGACTTTGAGGAAATGCAATTATTTCCACCATCATCTGAGAAGCCACTTACTTAGATGCTCAAAGGTGAGCATTTGCTTAAGTGCTTTACTGATTGAGCTTTTATGGCACTGGAGAGTATCAATTAAAACAACCAAAAAAAAATCCCTTTGTCTCCCTCATGATTAAAAAGAAAAATAAAATGAGGAGCATACGGAGCATTTTGACCTTTAGAAAACAATTTCTCAGGTATTTTAATGAAACGCAAAAGGTACTTCTAAAATCTTTGACGTTCATCAGCGGTTGCCTTGTTTATCAAAACACCGACGTTAAATTACTAACAGGGGGAAAAAACCAGGCCGCAGACCTTTGGGAGAGGCTCCCTCTCGCCCTGGCCCCGGCAGATGGCACTGTTCTGAATCGTTTGAGCCAGAGCCAGCCGTGCCCGAGGGATGCTCCGGCGCCGGCCCGCGGCACGGATAGTACCGGCAACGTACCTATCTTCAGCAGCCCTCGCGCCGGGGGGAGAAGGAGTTTAGATTCTTCCCAAGTTAGAAATGAGTTAGTCTCAACATTTTCATTGTGTTTCGCTAAAATCATCAGGAGTTTGTTGCTAGCGAGGAAAAATAATCAGTAGCCCAGTGCTGGAGCTGTGATTTTTCTCTCTGCTACTTGTACCTGTTGCTTCACTTCATAGTAACTCTGCCTCAGCCCTCTTCACTTCATAACAACTCTTCCCTCCCCATTCTGGTTTTCAGCAAATTCAGCGTTCATTTTATAAAGTTGCAAGTTATAAAAATCTACTGCAGGTGTCAGCAATAAGAAGTATCCCTTCCTGATACCTAGTGAGGTGCTTTGGGGAGGCTTCCATGGAGGGAAGCACAGACCTAAATGCTCGATTTACAAAGGAACTCAGGAGCTGGAAAAATTAACTTTCAGGTACCCTATTGCCTTGTAAAATTCTCTGTCCTAAGTTAGAAGCTCAGGCTTCCTTGAATGGGAAGAGTTTGGTGTCAAACTGGACACACGTGTTCACATTTGGGGTAGACAAAGCTCCTCTTTGGGTTTTATTTGCTCTTTTTATTCACGACTTCTCTTCTGAAGTTTGGTGCTTAAATCACACCACTCTTCTGGTGAAAAGACAGGGATTTTTTTTTTAACTGGGAGCACTTTTTGACTGTAGGTACTGATCTGGCCTTACTTTGATTCCTGGGAAGGGATATGTGAGTGCCCTCCTTACCTCTGAGCTGAAAGGAAAGTAAACTTGAACATGGGGAGCAGCTTTGATGAGAAGTATTAAAGAGAGTACATGGCTTCATTTCTAGGATTCTGGGATTTGAGGAACCTGTCTTTTAGTTTATGCTTGTTATCGAGCACATGGGAACTCTGAAAATAGATCCTTTCTCTCTTGTTCCACTGTGTATAGTAAACCACAGAGTTCCTGGATTCTTATGCTTGGAAGAACCTGCAACTTTTCTGCAAGTTGCCACAATCATCTGGGATGAGTCCCTCCCTTTGGACCTAGTCCTTCTTAGCTGAGAAACAAGCAGCAGAATAGACTTCAGCCCTAACTTTCTTTGAGCCCCCGTTGTGCAGTTCAGGCAGCTTCCTCCTTAGCGTGTAGGTTTTCGTAGTTTATAGAATTATAAAATCACAGAATGGTTTGGGTTGGAAGGGACCTTAAAAATTATCTAGTTCCAACCCCCTGTGCCATGGGCAGGGACACCTTCCACTAGACCAGGTTGCTCAAAGTCTTGTCCAACCTGGCCCTGAACACTGCCAGGAATGGGGCAGTCGCAGCTTCTCTGGGCAACCTGTGCCAGTGTCTCACCACATTCACAGTAAAGAATTTCTTCCCAATGTCTAATCTAAACCTACCCTCTTCCAGTTTAAAGTCATTCCCCCTTGTCCTGTCCCTAGAAGCCCTTGTAAAAAGTTCCTCTCCAAGTTTCTTGTAGCCCCTTTAGGCATTTGTAGCTGCTGTAAGGTCTCCTGGAGCCTTCTCTTCTCCAGGCTGAACAAACCCAGCTCTCTCAGCCTGTCTCATTTCCCTTCTTTTCAGTTTTGTGTCTTTTCTTAAGTGGAAGGCCAGGAGAGATCATCTGTCTTCAGAAATCCCAGTTTCCCCATTTTTTTTTTTTCTGCTTTTGTCCTCTTCTGTCAGCAAACCAGTGGGAATTTGAGTTGGTGTTTGCCAAATGCATACAGTGGCTGCCTCACTGTGCTGTGTTGTGCTTTAAAAGACCCAAACTAAAGCCAATCAGAGACCAGGAAACACTGGATTCTCCCCCCACCTTTTCCCCCAGGCAAACAACTTCCTAAACACAAAATTTCAAACAAGTAAACCTGAATATTGTTCATTGCCATTTCCTGCTTTGATAAGTAGTTTAAGGTCATCTTTTCTGTATTTACAATGTATGGCTTAAAATACAAACACCCTTTGTTTGTGCTTTGTTATTGTCTACATCACTGAGTGCTTTCACAGATACATGCTGCAATAAAAGATGTCTTAGAAATTCAATGAAAAAGGCAGCCAGTGCCACTGGGGAATAGAGTATTCCACCAATCATGACACAGCCTCCCTTGACCAGGTCCACAGTGTAATGATCTTTTAAAAATGCATGTAATTCAGGGCTGAAATTTATGCATCATAAAGGGATAAGACAAAAAAACCCTTCCTATCCTTTTCAGCTTTTGGTAAAAACTTTGCTTAGCACTTAATTAAATATTTAGTTGCCCAAATTTGTAAGGTCTGCTGTAATTTTGCGTGAAAGTGAAAAGAGAGAGACCTTTCTAGACATCCTGGTTTTACTTTTTTTTTTCTGTACAAGAATGTAATGACATTTTAAAACCTATGGGCACTTTCTTTTCTTCCACTCCTTAATTGAACAGCACGATACATTTTGAACTGCTCCTTCACTGTGGCTCCCGAGTCTGAAACATATCCAATGCAGATGTCTTTCTTTTGTCATTCCTCTTCCTTCTCCTTTAAAAATTTGATGTCCCAGACAAACAGATGCAGCTGGAAAAGGTTTTTCTTCAAAGCAGATTTTAATTCTAGCTTCTGTGATTGCCAGTTGCAACACGTAACAAATGTGATTGCCTCTGGGTTTGAGAATAAGCCTCAAGTATCCATTCTGGAGCGGGCACTTTCAGAACTACTAGGCTGCAATTATAGTTGTGTTAGCAGGTGTGAATTATTTAGTTAAGGTCAGGAACCAGTTTCCTTTAGAACAGGCAGGTTTCAGATGCAGTTTGATCATTTAAATGTGGTAATTGCTTAAGGGATTAGGTTATCTCATTGTGGGTTGAATTAATTTGTTGAAATAAGTAGATGCTTCACTTAAAATAGGTTTATGAAGTACTGGGGCATATATTTCTGCCCCAGGCAGAGGCAGTGCTAGGCAGCCTGGAAGTGTAAGTGATATGTGGATGATCTGAATCTTATTTGACAAGACAGGTTATGTGTATGAGAAAATAACACTAAATGATAAAGGGAAAAAATCAGAAGACATATTGCATAGCATCAGTGTGTGGTCATGACAAGAGTGTACAGTGCTGAAGTACCATATTGAAAGAGTGGGAGTATCACTTCGGTGCTCCATCCACATGACTTTCAGGAATGTAAGATGTTGTACATCACTTTGAACATAAAAAGTGACAAAATTGCCCCTGAGTTCCCTGACTCAGTCACTGAGTTTTGCGTGAAGTAGAACATCACATCTGTTCAACAGATACTGCTGGCCTTGGTATTTTTTTCTGGAGCTTGCATGCCTTTTCATAGCCTGTATACTTCTTGTAGTTCAGTTTTTCATGCATGTAATGCCTGTGTTTGTGTTGATATCCAGCATATGTCCAAGCTGTCCTCGTTCCACAAAAGCACAAAATAAGCCAGTGTAGTTGGGACCAGCTCTAAGGGTGTGAATGATGGAGTTCAAGGGTTTGGAGCACCAGACATGAGATGAACAGGCTGAAACTTTGTGACTGACTGAACTTATTTTCTGCAGCTCTCCCCTGCTTTAGAAAAGCAGTTCTTTACCTATGGTCATGTCCCTTTCATCTGAGTGCTTGGTAGATATCTACCACATGGGTTTGCTAAGAGAAGCCTACTGAAAGGGGAATAAAGGGAGGGAAAATAACAAGGATTTATGAACACTGAATAGGAAAATGTTGGAATTTGAACCTAAAACTTCGGTGGAAGAAGCCCTGGCAACAGCAACCTGAAGTGCAGGGATGAGAGAGAAAGGGAGATCCCTTCCTGGGGCTGAAACCAAGAGCTGCCAAAGCCTAGGGAGGTGCCTAATCAGGGCTGATCAGCATGGGAGAAGCTGCTTGGTGATGGCCTGCTCCTCTGAAGCTGCTGATGAGCAGCTGGACTGTCACACATTATTCACTGTGGAGCAATTTGATGAATAATTTTCAGTGGCCCAAGAAGGACTCTGATAGGTACAAGGGAAGTCTTTCGTCTGACTTTGCCGCTCTGCAAGGATAAAGCCCTTGGATCATATATTGCTGACACTCAATTCGCAGAAGAAGGAGGAAACTGAATTAGTTACTACTTTCCTTGTTCTTGCAGCCACCAAAGCAGAGACGTTGTGTGCCATCTGCTTTGGACCTGGAAATGGGAAAGTTAAAATAAGTGAGCTGGACAGGATGCAATTAGCAGTATTTTTATAAGAAGGAGTATTTAGAGTGTAGTATAGTTAGCTCCATGTCACTCATGTAAGGGAGGAAAGATGAAACTAGAAACCTAGATGAATTTTTTTCTCTCTATTTGGGCATTCTTCTAACTAAAAAATTATACCAGTGATAGCTAACTACTTCACTGGCTTCTCCTTACTGGAATAACCTACAAAACCCCAGCTCTTGGTTTGTTACTCAAGAGGCCAGAAGATGTAACAGCATAAAAGGAAAGGAGAAAAAGGTCAAATGCAAGAGCTGGAACATGAATGAAATGTTACTGCAGTGAGCTAAATTTGCATCTCTATTCTGTACTCTCTAACATCCAGACTCATGGCAACTTGGGGCAGCACTACAGCATAGTGCTTGTCTGATTATAGTGCTTCAAAACAAGGCTCACAGGGCCTCTATAAATTATCTCATGTCCAGCACTGTGTATCCCCATGCTGGATCATCCACCAACAGCTGCTGGCTATATGACTGTTGTTTCCTTCAGCAATTTACCAGGTATTTGGCTGAGGTACTCTAAAAAGTGCTGGCAAGGGAGTTTGGGTTTTTCTCAGGAGACCACAGCAATTCACAACTTCATTAGCAGAGCCTGCTGAGGCAGACTGTTCATGGTGCCAATAGAAGAGCATCTCTAGAAAATGAACAAAAAACCTAAACATTAAACTCCAAAGAGATACATACTCCCAGCTTCTTGGATACAGTGCAGGGATTGTTGCAAAAAGATGTTGGAACTGAATGACCTAAGAAAATCTGTGGTTTGAAATTCAGCCCTAGTCAGCACTAATGACCAAAAATTTGTTATCAGCTGGTGGCTGTTCCAGTTTATTCCTTATGAAAGACATATTCATGAGTGTGAGATGAAAGAGGGTTGAAATAAGTCTTCCTGCCTTGTCTTCTTACCCTTTGATGCTGTTATTTGTTGTGCAGATACATCATAAGCGCATCTTGTGTCTGTCTTCCTTAGTCTTTGCCTATACAACTGAGTAAGTATGTCAGGTGTAATTGCAAAGGTATGGATTTATTGCACACACAGGACAGCAGTAATCTAAATACAATTATGCCATTAGTGAGCCTTGAGACATAAGCAGGCTGGACTGCTTAAGACATTTTTCTTAGGTGTTTAGCTGCATCCTTAGATCAGAGATCCATCCTTCACCTTTCGGTTTGATGGAGACAAGCTGTTTTCTCTCACTGTTGCATGTTTTTAGTGCTTTATTGCAAAACTGTACAAGGTCCATATTTGGTGCTTGTACAGTACATATAGAAAAATAGCTTGTACTAATGATGCCAAAAAGGAGGGGGTTTTGCAGCCAAGAGGGAGTTTTTTGCAATGAAGCCTTTGCCACAGAAGCCATTGGGCATGTTCATATGGAAAGCAAATCTGAGTGTGTTCAGCCATACGGGAATATAAGGTACAAGATGAGATGAAAATGGGCGTGGAGATCACTAACCATAAAAATCACAGCATTTTTTCCAGAAAAGATTTATATTCTTGTACAAAAAGCTTCATCCTGTGTGGCAGAAAGCATCTGACATTATCATCTTGTTTCTGAATATCAGTTTGCAGAAGCTTTTGGATATGATGTCTGCGTTTACTTCCATGAAGATGCTCTTGCCTTCCCCCCGGCCAAAATCTGCCCCAGAGCTACAGTTTATAGTGCAAATGACTGACATAAAGGCTCTTTTTGCTGTTTGAAATGGCAGGGAAGATTTTTTTTTTTAGAGTGAGGCTTGTGGTTAATGAATAAAACATGGCTCAATGTGATGCCATTCAGCAAGGGAAGCTGTGGAATAATTTAAATTTTCTCACACATGGGATTTGTACACTGGTAAGGACTTGTGGCTGCATCGCTGTAAGTGTTGAAATCTATTATGAAATTGTGAGAATAACAGGGCACATAGAAGTAGCTATCATTAAAATTGAGAATGAATTGTTCCTGTTAGAGGAGCACAGGCACACTTATTAGGTATACTTGCTGCCTGTGGGAAATATTTCTTTCTCTTTTTCCCCTCCCCAAGCTCATCAAAGGACAAAAGCAGAAAAAAAATAGAGGTAATGGGTTTATTCTTTCTTTTTGCAGTGTTTGTGAAAACTAACAGCAGTAAAAACACATTGTAGGTTAAAATACTAGTTCTTTGAAAAGCTTTCAAAAAGGGGTACATTGGTAACATCAGAAAAAAAATAGAAGGTTGCATGTCATTTATAGACTGGTTGGGTTTCAGTGGGCTCCCAGCGTGTTTCTGAGACGTATGTTTAATATGCCACATACCCTAAACTGATAGGAAGATGGTCTCTATTAGAATAGCTATTTCAGCAGGAAATGCCATGGATACTCCTCAGAGCCACTGTCCTGGCTTTTCACTTTTTCACTTTTCACATTTTTCACTTTTGTTTTTAATTTTACAGAAGTCACGGACATTATTTCATTGCCCTGGAAGACAGTCTTTGTTGTGCCACTATTTCAATAAGCCGTTAACTCAGCTACAGCTGCTAAAGGTACCCTGCAAAGCTCTTTTCCAAACTCAAGGGAACTGTAGCACCGCATTGAGCAGACTGAGTAGTGATGGCAGCACATGCTTTAACCTAGCGATGGCCTCAGGTGGTTAGCTCTGCGTGCTCATTCGGGCATAGCAAAATAATTGATGTTAAATAATGTTGTCTTTTTTCTTTTTTTATGAGTACCTCAGCTTAAAACTTGCTCATTCTGCCTTTTAAATATAGCCTTTGGGTGACCAGCAACTCAGTGGAGACATTCAGTGTGCTTGTTATTTAGCTGAGGCAGTTTAGTTTGTGATCTTTTCTGGACACTAGCATATAATATGGAAAAGTATTAATAAATTTATCCAGACTCCACCTATGCAACAAAAGGTCACCTATGCAAATTGCCTCACAACTTTTCAGAAGTATGGTAATAAAATGACAAGTGTATCGGTAACCCCAAGATCAAATAATCAATAAACAATAAAGAAATGGCAAAATTCAATATTGTCATTTTTAAACAGCTGTGTGCTTTTAGTTGTGAGGAAGAAAAAGATGCAGCCAGACAGTGTTTGTTGCTTTGAGTGCGCTGAGTGAAGCTGAGGACAGTGTGACGGCTTTTAACTGGTATAATTTATTCCAGTTAAAGTGATTGCAAGATGGGACCTAAGGGATCATTTTCTGTAAGTGAAAGAAGATCCTTCCTAGATAAGGTCAAGCTGTGTCTGGTCTTTCCAAAGCAGTAGCATATATAGTGACTCCAAAGACTCCTGATAATTGCCTTTGGCCTTACAAGAGCTTTTTTCACTTATTTGATCTCTGAATCCTTGTCTGGTCTCAGAATACTTTTAACGTCAAAAGTTAATAGTTACTATCTAATTTAAATGGTCAGAAGCATTAAGTAGATCTATATTATCTGTAAGTTTCAATCCAGAGTAGTTTGTCACAGATTCAGTATTGCTTTCCTCCTAAATATTGTCAGAGGTGGTACAGTACAAATGTAGTTGAATCTAACACAAGCTCTGTTTTCTTAAGTATTTTTTGAAGATAAAGTTATAGCTTTACTGTCTGTGAGCAAAAGTACTTGTTATTTCTTTAACAGAAAAATAATGACTGAAGTGGTAGGTTACTTGTGCAAGAGAGCGACATATTAAATATATTTTAGTTTCCTTTTGTATTCAAAACTCAGAGATGTGCAGATCTCTTTTGTTGCCAACAACTAATGATGGCTGCCGCAGACTGAGAAAAGTGGTATCAGTCCCAACTGTCACCTGAAAGGGACTTGAAAGGCAAGCTACTTCACAACGACTGCCACACACTGTCCTGGAACACAGGAGTGTTTATCTGTAGGATCTTGCAAGCTACTTACTTCATTCCCTGCTAGATGAACACTCATTGGACCACAAAGTTTGAGACTTTTAAGGTGCTTCCTTCCCTGCAGCTCACAAATACACATATATATTTGCAAAGCATGCACACACACATAGATACTGACACATTTACACATTAGACTTTTTCCTTTAGTATCATTAAAACTAGATTTTAGCTCAGATAAGAAGATGTAGATGTATAAATAGGAATATATTTATCATGGCAAAGAGCAAGTGGAGTCATTGACTGCAGAACTTGCTGAGATGATAGAAGCAAATAATTGAGGAAAAAATATTTTCAGTTTGATGTCTTTATTGAAGTCACATCTCTTTTACTCTGCCCAAGAAGTTACCTATGACCAGTTAGTGAAAGATAAGCTAATTTTACCAATTGTGATTTGCAATACATCAATAAAAGAATGACCAAAATGGGACGTAACTGGAGAAAGCAAAATAAAGAGAAACTGCAGAGGTCTACAATGATGTATCTCATCATGTCTTCTCAGTAGATTGGTAAAATAATTTGTTCTGTTGTATCTGTAGCCCATGATAAGTTTGTTGCATATGATGTTACAATTTAATAAAGATGCCTGCCTGGCTCTCCTGGAATTCTCATTCTCACTCTTTCTTGTCTGGAAAGAAGCTCCAATTAATCCCATTTTCTTTTTCCCTTGGTTCAGATAACACACTGTCTACAAGTGAAGTCCGCAGTTCTTCTTCTGTCCCGTCCTCAATCCCCTCCAATTCACTTGAGGTCTCTCATTGCCCTGCTGAAACAGCTCCTGACAAAATCTCACAAGAATAGCTCTTCTTAGCCAAAGCCCAGACTTGCAGCTTCTGTAATGGACTCCCAAGTATCCCACAGTCACTGCATCAGCCCAGCACTGGGAGGGAACATGAATAGTTTAAGGTTACCTTCATGTTTTTCTGTTCTTAGAAAGTCTGCATGAAGCCTCACCTGACATAATTGTAGGTTGTCAACTTCAACTGTAGGTCTCTATGGGTCTATTCATTCATTGCTGGCTTGGTGTGTGGAAATTTAAGGAACAGCAGCTTTATGGGAAGCTGAGTAAGATTTTGTTACTTCATGGGAAATGCAGACTTTGTCCTAACCCTTGATCTTCCTCAGGCTGTGGATTTGTTTATTTTTATTTCACAGAAAGAAAGTAATGCATGTTATATGAGGGTTTGACCAGAGATAGTGTCTGGACCTTGGTTTTGTTTAGAAAGCTGGGGAAGAAAAACAAAACAGGTGAGAAAATCAGGATATCTAAGTGTTCAGAGAATTGGAGATTCAGGAGCAGTGATTTACTTCTGCATTGACTGACTATATGTGAGAGGGCTTTCAAGGAGAGTCAAACAGTGAACTGTGTACCACTGTGTGGTTTGTATTTAAGGGGTTTCATTTTGGCATTCAGCAATGAGAACATGGCTGCGCAAAGAGAAAGAGAACTGACTGTGACTAAGAAAGAAAATCAGAGTGAAGACTGAAAAATGCTAAACCAGTCAGAGTATGATTGTAAAAGACCAGCCCCCCTGAGAGAAAACTAATTCATGGCTGTAGCCTCCTGCAAGATGCTATTCTTTGCACAGAGTTTAATTTGCAAATCATCTTTCTTCCTCTGCTGATATCCTGCAGTTTAGCCCCCAGCCCCATCAATAAAAGATGTGGCAATGAGTCACACATTCATTGCACTGATCCCATCCGCAATAAAAATTCTCAGTCCTTTGACAATTTACAAGATATAAATCATATCAGCATGCAGTTAAGGATGAGACTACATAGGAGTTATTTAGAGGAAGAAAAAAAAAGACATTAGATGGTGTAATTCTGTAAACCAAGCATTAGATGCTGATAAAATTCAATTTATAATCCAATTGATTAATAATTCAATCTGGGCATGCTAAAACTGGGAATGTTGGCTCTGCTGTGCCACAATAAGCTGCAAATGCATTGAATGTAAATGGAGGAGTTAATAACACAGTGTTCAGGTACACTCTGTTTAGGCTTGAAATGAAACAGCTGGGCCTTCACAGGTTTCCAAGAAGCAGTTTACTGTTCAGATCTGAAGCAAACTAATCATGACTCTTAAGAAGCCTTTTCTGAGTCTTACTGGTTACTTTTGACATGCAAAGATTGAACTCCTATTAATAAAGTGTTTGGCAAACAGAGCTCTGAAAGCACCATCCTCATGGACGTCTTGAAGATGATTTATGCCAGATTTGCCTGTGTGTCATGCAGTAGACAGAGACTTCTTTGCTATTTATTTTATTTATGCTGTTTTGTTTCTGAGAGGAGAATGACAAAGTACATTCATCAGAATTTCTTATGCAAGCTCCCCACAGACCTCAAAGTATTCTGAGAGGAATCAGTACACAAAATGAGATAATTACTTTTGTTTTGTATATTAAAAAGCTTTATATTTTCTCTGCCTGCAGAAATGCTGTTAGACTGGTCAAACCTTTAAAATGCTAGTGGTTTAAAAGAATAAAAAAATGTGTTTATGAGGAGATGAGTAGCTTGCATGCACATCGTGGGTACCTGTTAATGTATCTTCTAGAAAAAGGGCAATGTATTCACAGAAGAGCCTATCATTATTGTCAGGTTTCCTGAATTAAGACTGTTTTTAATTCTGCCCAAATTTAATATTCCTGTGAATGACAAAATAATGTCAGAGATGTGCCATCCCACATGCACAGATATCAGTACCTGTGGACACAGAAGCAGCTTTGCTTTTCATTTCTTGTGTCTTACATGCACGCAAAAGGAGGAACGGCAGGAGTGTACATCCAGTGCAGAGGTACCATAGGTAGGTCCTAATAGTCTTAATCAGCTCCAGACTAAACCACCTACATTTAGGTACAGGCATGTGTTCTTTTACACGTGACCCAAGGGCACACATGCTTGGAAACATCTTCATTTTCTTCAGGACCACATTTGGCTTTCTTCCTTGTGTTAGGCAGGTCTTTCCTCTACAAAAGTATCCCCCTGAAATCAGTAAAGCTTCTTGTAGGATGAGGTTCCCCTCTGGGTTCAGAAAAGTTTCTTCATGGCTTTTTGGGAAATACCATTTGTGTGAGAGATTTAGGCTATTTTGGAAGAGCAGTAGCTGTTGCAGAAAGGTGAATATTTACAAAGCTTTTCCACGTATTTATGTTCTACTCACCTTCACTGATGTACTAGGAGCCACTGTGAGCCCAGGCACCCTGTGCCACTTGTTCCCAGCCAAGGCAGGTACTCTTCTGATTCTGAGATTATACATGGCTTGAATCAGGTTTGATAAGCAGGTTCAGGGTGGCCTTTTCAAGTAAAGCCCTCATCCCTGTTCTGGGGAAATCTATGCTGAACTGAGTGGCATGTAATTAGTAGGTTTATTGGTTTGCGAAAAACCTATGATTTGATTCAAGGTAACCTTAATTTGAAAGGCACTAGATTCCAACTTCATAAATTGCAGCTATGACATTTCGTATACCCTATTTGAATACTGGGTGATAATCTGAGATCATTAAACATTGTTTTTCCTTCATGATTTGCAGCCATTTTATTTCTGTTGTTTTCTATGCAAATCTCATTAAAAATAAGAGAAAGCCTAACCTACTGGGTAGTACTTGTGCTTTCTGGTTTTACTTTATTTTTTTTTTTAGGAAGTGCAGCAGGAGAGCCAAGAGACCTTCCAGGATGGATGAGGAGCTGCTAAGGAAAATTCAAAGGAAAAAATAGGCTTATAAAGGTGGAAGCAAGGACAGGCGGCCTGGGAAGAATACAGGGATGTTGTTCGGGAAGCTAGGGACTAGGTTACGAAAGCTAAGGCCCAGTTAGAATTAAACTTGGCTAAGGATGTTAAAGATAGCAGGAAGGGATTCTATAGTTACGTAGCGAATAAAAGACAGACTAGGGACAACGTAGGCCCCCTCCGGAAGCTGTCAGGAGAACTGGCTACCCTGGATTTGGAGAAGGCTGAGGTTCTTAATGACTTCTTTGCCTCGGTTTTCACTGGCAA
>WYDI02041157.1:1537-22166 GCA_009867235.2 Psittacus erithacus
ACTGCCAGGGATGGGGCAGCCACAGCTTCTCTGGGCACCCTGTGCCAGCGCCTCAGCACCCTCACAGGGAAGAGCTGAATAAGGAAGAAGAAATGCAAGTTAAATGGCTGATAATTCCATAAAGATCAATGGGAGACATTTCTTTAACATTGTTGAGAGCACGCACAAATATCCTGATGCCTGAAGCTACAAACCTGCACGACATAGACCTCTTCTCTCCCACTGTACCAGATTTCAAATTTCCGATGATCTCCTTTCACGTTTTCAGTTATTCCAACTGCATTCATCTGCAAAGCCAAAAGAACCCCAGAATCAAAACCTCTCCCTCTTCCCTATGAATGCAGGCTCTTTACAGCACATGAAACAAACCTGTTTTCAGCCAATTTAACACATTCCATCAACTTTCATTTCAGTAGCAACTGAAAGTCATTATCTGACCTACTCACCCTGACTTCCCACCAGCTTGCTGTACTTGCAAATGCTTTCTGAAACCAACCAATGGACCTTAGGGGACTTTCCATTCAGCAGTCAGGAGAGCGAACTGAAAAGTCATCTCATACCACTTTCAGCATGGAATTTCTCAGATGGGGTATATGAAGCTTTATCAATGCATGGCACATGATTGATCTACATACATTTTTTTTCTGCCATGTTATTATTTTCTCACTTTAATTTCATATTTCATTCTTTCAGCAATCTTTAAACCCCATTTGTGACACCCTTCGGTCCTTCAGGAGTTTCAGTTCAACTTCTTTCGGTCCCTGACCTAAGTCTAGAGACCTGCAGTGGAGTGCCATGATGCTCTAGGAAGCTGCATCAGGCTTCAGAGTTTATAAAAACCTAGAAAACTTAAAAGACATCCTTATAAGGGATGTAGAAAGGGCAGCCTAGAGAGCACCTCATCCAGTCATTGCAAGAACTGTGCATCGTTTAGCACAGCAGTTTGTACAGAGGCTCCAACACCACTACCCGGGCATGAAGGTATTAGGAGTTTTAGATGATCTGCTACGAGGAGGTGAAGAAAAGCATCAGGAATAGACATATTTCAGGTCTACTCATTCATGTTAGTGGAATTTGAAATTCAGTTTCCTCCCTCTGACCAGGATTTACTGTCCTCAGTAATCTGTGGCTCACTGCAGTGCAGACCATGCTGGGTCAGTGCAAAGCTCATCTGCACCCTCTGCCCTGGTAGTATATGGCACTGATTTACTTTCCATCACAATAAGCTATAATCCTGCATCCTGTAAGCTACTGAATCCCAGCTGAAGAGATATTGACCACTGGATGTTTTACATAGTGTGTAAAATATTACCCTAAGGGGTTCTGTTGTTTGTGTTACAGACATCCAGTTACACAGCTTCTACCCAACAGCTTGCTTTAATTCTGAATCCTGAGAAAACATCCCTGCAATGAAAAACAATTCCCTGATACGACCATGAGTCAAATGTCACGTTCCAGAGAAATTATTCTGCCCTCAGGACAGCAATTCTGAAAATGGCTTTGTGTGGATGCAATCCTGCAGCATCCATGGATTCTCTAACCCCAACCTCTCCATGTGGCAACACAAACAACTGGAAAATGAGCCCTCTTGAGGCAAAGCAAAACCCTGGCCACATTGCCTGGATTTCTAAGGCAGGATTTTCTCCTCCAAGCAGGCTTTCCCCATGCTGCTTCTTCAGTTCTTTCAAAACCACATCTGGTAAAACAAGTACTACAGGGAAAACAAGCTCTCCGGAAGGAAAGTGATGCAGTTTGGGGAAAACATTGAAGTACCTTAACATATGGCCTGGGATTTGCTTTTAATCCACTGCTGGTAACATGCATGGACGCATCTACTCTCACTTTGCTTTCTGACTACTTGTGGCACCTCCTTCCCAGACCCTGCTAGATCAGGGACCTGCAGCATCTGAGGGCTCAGCCTCCACGTGCCCTTTTTTCCCCATTTTAAGATAAATCCATATTGGGGGTTTATTTATCAAGATGTTAGAAGTGCTCATCGCACACAGTATGCCAGAAGGTTAATTTTGGAGGAGCAGTTTGGGACTTGTATTGATAATAGTTAGCATTTATAGCTAACAGTGGTTTACATCCCTCATATTTTGCTCTTCATCTGATAATTGTACTTTTAGCTGCACTAAGAGCCTGTCAAAGGAGAAAGGCAATGAGGGAGGAAGAAGAGTTATCAGCATCCTCCTGGCTGGGAAACAGGGCTCTGGAGCAGCCAGACAGATCCCAGCCCAAGAGATCACCCTGGGGACCGGGAGCATGAGGAGCTTCCCAGATGGAAGATGCAGAAGGGCCTCCCTGGTTTCATGCCCTTGTATCCACACCTGGAAAGCAGACTAGGGCAGGGGCAAAGGCACCTTCTCATCCCTGGGACTTGGCCACAGCCCCATGTCCCTGGCAGATGCCATCACATATGTGCCTCCGAAGTCCACAGGCTCTCCCAGCTGCTGCTTCAGCTATGGGTGTCCTCACAGCTTATTACAACCAACAGCTTTTCATGGACATAGCACTTTCATATGCGGCATTACAGCCCTTAATAGCAGAAAACAAGTCACTGTGGTAGAGGAAAAACACTCTCTGGGTCTGCAGTGTTCCTGGCTTACAACATACATGGCAACGGCCCCAAGTAAAAAGTCCTTACTTTCAAAAAGTGCTTAAAACTGTAAGATGAGGTTTTGTCATATCCATCTCCATGCTCCTCTCGCTTCTTGCAGAAGACCAAGGCTTTCTCGTACAGGAAGAGATGCCTCTGCATTGGCTTGAACCTGGCAAGATCCTTCATCTTTGTGGGACCTTTCCGGTGTCCTGTCCAAACGCTGAAAGATCCTTGCATCAACACCTTCCCCAGTTCGCTCAGGTCACCCTGGTGAGAGCATGATGAATAAAGCAAGAAAAAGGCATTAACTGAAACATAAGGACTGGCCAAACAATGGCAGGCAATGGGGCCAGCTCTGTTCCAAGGCACGTCACTCTAAGAATAGGTCTTCCTGGAAGGATTAGATGATGTTTTGGGAGTGAGGGCATGATGCCAGCAGGGAAGCAGAGGTCTTGGACGCAGGGCTGTGGCTAGTCTGTGTGAAGGGATGCAAGTCAGTAAGTAGAAAACTAGGAAGATAGGAAAGCTCTTCATATCCTATGGAAGTCCAGGCCAAGGGCTACACCAGTGGGAGAAGGCAGATGAGGCTGAAGCCTGAACTGAGGTCTCAGAGGATGGACTTCTCACAGAGGCCAGGACTGACACCAGCAGCTTAGAAAGCCAAGTCCTCCCCCTTTCCTGAAGCCCTAGGGAAGACAACCACTTCAATAGGCAAGGGTCAAAATCAGGCTCTAGGAGCATTTTGTTAAATGCTGAATGAAGACACTCCAGGTCAGAACTAAGATGCATGCTGGCAAATACTCTCAAGAACCACCAGGTGGCAAGTGTGGGCACTATGCAGCTTGGATAGGTCCTTTGGATGCACCTATTATCCCAAATCAGATGGAAAACTGTCACCTATAAGAGCTCCCTCATCCCATTCACTTGGCAGCTCTTCTAGTACAGCTTTCAGCTCATACGTTCTGGGACACTATCTATTCCCAATGCATCATCCCATCTCTCATTACCCAAATCTACTCACATCATATCCTGTTATTGAAATCTGATGCATGGAGTCATTGACTGACTTTAGTAAATCCAACATTGCAACCAGAGCTTCTTGAAGTTCTTGAACTCCATCACAGCTCGTGCTGTACTTTAGCAGCTCCTGAAAATAGGAATGGAAAAGTACAGGTTTGCACTCAAACAAAGCAGATTTTGCCATCTCACCCAAGGTTTCCAGTGCCCAAGAGCAGCCTACATTGCCTGGGTTTCTTTTGTCATGACACTGGAAACAAGACTCACACTAAACTACAATGAGTATGAGGTGTGGGACACATCACTGAAGCATGGCCCATTTTTGCTGGGTTTCCTTAAGGATGGTGTCAGGTTATAAAGCAGCATCACGCTCACCTGAGTTCTCTGTACTGTGCTTTCCTACTTGGTAAGAAAGGGGACTTGAGGCTCAGGTTTTCCATTAGCTGCCAATATGACTTCAAATGAGGTTGCAGCAGACAAAAGGAAGAGAATTCATAAAAATCCAGAGCCTTAAAGTCAGTAAATGGAAGGCAGATTATGGAATTATACCACTGATATAAAACTACTTTCATTTCCGATCTCCTGTACCCACTTACAGCTTCCTGTGTACTCATCTCTCATTCCAGAGGTGGGGTTCAGAAGCCACTACCCCAGTGTTATTGCCACTTTACCAAGTGGGAATAAGAGCACTGCCTTGCCTCAGACAGGGGACATGAGAATAAATGCATTTAACACTACAGGCACTGTAACAACAGAAGAGATGCATCAGCCTCATGTATTTCTTTCATTACACTCTTATGATCATCTCCGATTCCGTTTGCTTTGAAGTGTTTCTATCATTTTGCATCTCTGAACAGATTTCAGTCTTTCTCCCCTTAAAAAAAGGCTTGTTCGAAGCACTTGTTCCTTTTTCAGCCCTGTTTTTGTCTTCACTGAAAATCACTTCAGAGGGCTACGGTAAGCAACATGTAATCTAGAGCTTGGTGCTGATTTACAGGTAACCTTCAACTGGAAAATAAAGTGGCAAACAAATCTATCTCCTGATGCCCTTTAACAGCAGAAGAGGAAATACCTTCAGAAGTAACTGGTATTTTGTCAGGCGCTGCACTGGTTTGAGCAAATAGGAATCCAGCCCAAGTTTGTGCTCTAATTTTCTTTGGCACTCCTGGAACAAAGAATTCTGAGTAAGTTCTGAACCAATTCAGTAGTTATTCCTACCAGTTATTCCTAAGGGGCCTACAAGGATGCTGGAGAGGGACTCTTCATCAGGGACTGCAGTGATAGGACAAGGGGGGACGGGTTTAAACTTAAACAGAGGAAGTTCAGGCTGGATCTAAGGAAGAAGTTCTTTACTGTGAGGGTGCTGAGGCGCTGGCACAGGGTGCTCAGAGAAGTGGTAAATGCTCCATCCCTGGCAGTGCTCAAGGCCAGGAGGGAGAGAGCCTTGGGCAACATGATCTAGTGTGAGGTGCTCCTGCCCATGGCAGGGGGTTGGAACTGGATGATCTTAATGTCCTTTCCAGCCCAAACCATTCTGTGATCCTACAATTCCAACAGCATGACTAGTGTGGTTTAATGACTCCAAAGATTTCATGTAAAAATGTTATATGCTGCCTAAAAATTCCTTATAAAAGGAATTTTATAAACACATGTCAAATAATATAAAGAACGGACTTCCCTTAAAATCCTTGTATACAAGAAACTCCAACTGCTACCTTTGTGAGGCTTCCATGCAACAGTAAACAGAATACATGGGATGCCGAGAAGGGTGTCTGGGACAAGTGAGTGCCCGGCTCAATGGGAACACAGAGCTCACCTGGAAGAAGGTGCTCTCGGAGCACTGCCTCCACAGGGACTCCGACCGGGGCTTGTTCTGGCAGTACTTCTCATACATCTGGAAATCCTCTCGCTGAAAGGGAAGCCGAAAGACAAGTCACTTGCATGCACAAAGCCTGCTGGGCAGCCAAACCACATGAACACCCAAGCCATACATGTGCTTTTCTCTCTGCTGCCAGCTTCAACATCTAAAGTCACAGAGTTTGGGTTAAAACACCCCACTGCTGGGAATCACAGCAGACCACAGTGTAGTCACGACTGCTGCTCGCCCCATCTGCTGCTGGCCATGCACCCACACTCCCAGTCTTGCTGTTGGTGTTGTGGATCAGAGGCATCTCGCTCAACTGGCATAACTGAGATGTCTCG
This sequence comes from Psittacus erithacus, assembly GCA_009867235.2. Taxonomy (NCBI): domain Eukaryota; kingdom Metazoa; phylum Chordata; class Aves; order Psittaciformes; family Psittacidae; genus Psittacus; species Psittacus erithacus. The sequence continues at coordinate 7,359 of WYDI02041157.1, forward strand.
GAGTACGACAAACCAGGAGAAACATTGGCCTTCCAGTCTGCTTTATATGTGAAAATGAGTCACCCACCCTGTCTAGGAAACAAAATCCCACTCTCTCGGGTGCTCCCAGGCAGCTTTCCAAGCTATGCAGGAAAATTCTGCAAGAGATGGGAGAAGAGGCAAAATGCAACGGTGAGCAAGGTACGCTTTGGGTACCGAATCAGTATAGGAAATCAGTCTGATACAGATGGGAATAAAGCCAGCATCATACTTGTTGTGGAAGTCGTATATCTCAGGCATGTTTCCGAAGAGGACGTCCTTCCTATTCCTCAGCACAGGAGGCATGAGGATGAGCATGGCAGGGTTATCCATCTCAGCTCTGTAGCCCTGCGGGATGCAAAAGGGGTTCACCACTCAGTTGGTAAGGCTTTGGCTTGGCATCTCCGCAAAGGCAGATGAAAAGGGGACATGAACAGACTTTCAGTAAAATCTGCTTTGTTTCAATACATAACAACCCTTTTATTTCCTTATTTTTGTATCCAAACCCCTGTCTTTCAGTCCCTGGGAACAATGGTTGTGGTTCAGCAGGGAATGGCTTAGGATGACTCCCATGGGGCTGGCCAGCACTGCAGAGATGCTCTTTATTTACCAAAGGCAGATCTCAGCCACTCTCTCCTTGCTACGGCCTGACTGCGGGAGAGGTCCCAGAGGAGCACCTCTCTGGGTTGAACACATTTGCTGGTACAACCATGGGACACAGGAGTAATAACATGTTTGGGGTATGCAGTTACACACAACCTTATGAGAACCACCACATGAGGTGGCTTGTCACAAGGCAGAGACAGCTTGAGATCAAATATCAAAATCAATAGGCTTCCTGTTCTTGTATAAGACCTGCTGAGCATTAAGGTCTTGCACTCCTTGATGCCTCAGGATCTCTATCCTCTGTGGCTCCCTAATCCTCTTGATATCACAGCCTCCCAAACCAGGGAGGAGCTGGAAGTGACACCACTGCACTCTGAACTGTTGGGTGGAAGTAGGAAATAACGCAAAGTTCCCCTTGGTAACATCACATCATCACACAATGAAAAACACATCACCAAAATGGGTAAACTTCCTAACTGTAGGGTAAGCAGAAGGCATGGCCAGAGCTCAGGACCGTCACTGCAAAGAAGCCATCAAGAGGCCGTTAGCCATAGCTCAAGCTGGCCACACTAGTCACTACGCATTGCACAAAGAACTGAGGCCACACTAAGAACTGAGGCCCTTCTAACATAAGCAGCAAGAATGTTCACAAGAATTTATTCAGTATGTACAGCACATCTTCTCGGGCTTTCCAAATTAATCTCTCACACTCGCTGTGGTTGGAATCAGTATTCCTTACACTAAGCAGGCATTTTGTAGTTGATTAAGGATGCAGGAGAAGATAACTCCCTGGAAAATTAGTCATTTATATTTACCCACTGCAAGCAGGCTGCCCCTTTTAAAGGAAACACTATTTTCAGAAAGCTTTAGTCTATCTGTCCATATTTCTCCATCTAGACTCAATATGCACGGCAATAAATCTGCGTGCTTGCCAACTGCTTTATCACACAGAGTGTGATTCAACACAACAAACATCAGCGCAGAGCAATTACATGTATCTACCTGGAGCCCGACAGATTTATATCCTGCTTGCTCCTGGGTTAAACATGAAGGGGGAGAGCTATTTAACAGTCAGCTTGGTTTGGCCATCAGCAAGAGCTCTTTTGGAATACATTAGACGTGTCTAAAATGGCAGGATGAGAATTTATAAGCTGTTCTTTGTGCGTTTTATGTTCACAAACTCAGGACAGGATTCTCCCAAGCAGAAAACACAAGCTGCTTTGTCCCCAAAAGGTAAAGGAAATGAAGGAACGGCTACAAAAATCACAGCTTTTTGTACATTTTCCCAGGCACTGATAAATTACCAGTGCTTCTGTGTACAAACAGAAGGTTCCTCCCTCATTTTGGATGAAAAGCTCATCCTGACACCAACTGTTCCTGCAGATGCCTCCAACAAAGAAAACCTAAGGAGAAAACATGAACATTTATGACTAGCTTGGGATCTGACAGCCTGGTGGAAACCTGCCCCACCACATCTTTGCTTGGTTTGACAGGGTGGCATGTTCTGTTTTGTGCAAGCCACCAGGGAACTGTAATGAGCAACCTGAAGAAGCGACTCACCGTCAAAACAGTGAAGAGCTCCTCCACATACACCCTCTCCGTTTCTATAAGCTCATTTATGACATGGCTAAAATAGAGAAAGAAATAGGATTAAATCATCTTTATGTCTGTAAAAACGCCATGGTGCAGTTCAACCAGCCCAAACCATAGCGTGATCTCATGAACAACCAACACGGGCATGATAAAACAGGTAAAAGCACAAGAGATGACACCTACACCCGGTTGGAGGAACCCATGGATGGGGCAAGGGCTGGCCAGAAGTAAACGCCATGTTGAGTGATGTAAGCAGGGTTAAAACTTACCCTTTCAGTATATCTAAGTTGTCATCACTGTCTGAAATAAAATACTGCAAGGAATTCCGTTTTTCCTGGTAGTCGTGCATGACTTCAATCTGGAAGAGAAATGGGATGCACTGGGAAGAGCTGCAGGGAGGTCATGCAGAGTCAGGATGAGCCCAGCCCCTGACGCTGGCATGGGAACTCTTTAGGGAAGGATGGAATATGCCTCCTTTTAAGAAATCCTTTGCGACACACAGCTTTTAAAGGGCATAGCACATAACGGATAGCCAAATATTCCCAGAAAATGCTCTGCTACATAAACTCTGGGAACGCTGGTAACATAACACCGTAGTTCATAGGAGAAACATCAGCAGATGGGCAGTTTTCCTGTCCAGTGACAGACATCTCTGCTGTGCAAGGAACAAATCCAGGAAATAACACACAGGAAATCAGTCTCTGTGACTTGGACAAACAATCCCAGATAGATCTCGGGTACTGGAAAAATCCAACTAAACCATACAGATATGAAAGGGTTTGGGGCTTGTCTGGGTTTTTAAAGGAAACAAAAAAGAGCATCCTCGAAACCAAAGCCTAAATACAACCAATCTTTAGAAGGGTTTCAGTTCTTCAATGCATAAACCACATTCAGATTTCATGACTCGTTTTTACCTTGCGAGAACTTGGGGTTTTTCTTGACGTTTTCTTCCCAGGGAGAGAGAGATCAAATGAAAACTTCAAACTGGAATTAAAATCCACACCTTGAGCAGAAGAAAACATAATGGTGTCATGTGCATCTATACCAAAGGAGATGGTTCACATGGAAACTAGTAAGTCACAAAGAAAAATGGGATGCGTTTTAGGAAGGAATAATTAGTTAGCTAAGAAGAGAATCATAGAATAAGAGAATTACAGAATGGTTTGGGCTGGAAAGGACCTTAAGATCATCCAGTTCCAACCCCCTGCCATGGGCAGAAACACCTCACGCTAGACCATGTTGCTCAAGGCTCTGCCCAACCTGGCCTTGAACACTGCCAGGGATGGAGCATTTACTGGGATAAATGGAGCCTACTGGGATGCTGGTTTAAAGTCTTTTTATGAATGCAGGGCAAGATGCTCAGCTGTATAAACTGTTTCTCCAGCTTAGAAGAGTTTATTGCTATTGTTAATAAGTAATTACAATTTGTAATACTTATGCAGCATCTTTCAAATACTTCTTAATCCTCAATAGTCAGTGTTGCAACTCTTCACCCGAAGGGTCTTTTTCCTCAACAAAAAATGGCAATAATGGATTTCTCTAGCCTCAGTGACAGCTCCACATGCCAGTGGCTGCACCAGATTCTGAGATGGACCAAGACTGAACATATTCTGGTGTGCAATATTCACCTTCTTTACACACAGAAAAAAAAGAGGCGAGAAAAGGGAAAACAAAAAATTAACTGGACTGATGAACTATCTTTCCATTAGGGTGAAAAAGGTACCACAGCACATACAAATGCAACAGCAGCTGTGTCTACACTGAAGGTTTGGAGACTGCTGACAGTGAAGAGCCATCTTTTGTGAAACAGAATATGTAGGGAGAAAAATGGATGCAGAGGAATGCAAACCCTCATGGAAAGCAGGGCCCCCGTCTTCACATGGGGCTGCTGTAAGATAAAGCTATGATGCATTATCACACCACAAGGCCTTAGACTTCCATGTGTAAATACGCCACATGAGGAAGGAGAGAGATGTGGGTACTGGAGAGCAGCAGATCGGAAGCATGCATGTGGTGTGACCCACCATGGACAGGAAGAGCCAAAAAAGAAGTGAGGACTTGCCAGTGGTCCCACTGGGAGGAAGGGAACACAGATAGGAAGTTAGGAGATGGTCATCAGCTGCAGCTCAGTGTTCTGCTGCAAGACTGAATTTACTCCATCACTAGGGCTCTGTTGCAGCCTCCTGTACCACTTCTGCACATCTCACTATGTTTTATGGCTCAGGATAGGATAGCTTTACTCTTTTATTCCCCCACAAAAAGGGGTTTCAAAATTAAACCCACATTTATCAGACAGGCTTCAAATCCAGGGTAGAGATGAAAGAGGAAGCGGCTGTCCTCAGACAGAAAAAGAAGGGGGGGGAGAAACAAAGGAAAGAAAGAAAAAGAGGACAAAAGTACCATGCTCGGAGGTGGTCTGGTTTCAATCCATGCCATAAAACCCATCCGTCTCAAAGCACTTCCATCAGAGCCCAGCATGTGTCTTTGACACTGCACATCCCGCCAGCAGGTCCGCAGCAGTTTGATGTTTTGTATCAAACAGAGGTCCTATTAAATGCTCTCTCTGCATGATCTATTCAAAGAGGAGCCTTTTGTCTTTCCCTGCTTGCTGGTTATGCTCATTTCAACACACTTGATCATCTCTTTCAGGAGGAGGATTAAGGGAGCATACCGGGCCTTTGCAGGCAACTGAGTGCCTTTGCAAGAAGAACATGCATCCCACAAAGGCATGAAATGAGTCCAGCCAATTGATGATGGTCTCACAACATCCCATGGAGGTGGCCACCCATTTACCCCTGCTCTTTAAGTCAGTAGTTCCTCCCTAATGCTCTCCTGTTTCTAGAAAGCTGGGTAAGTTGTTAGGTAATGGGCAATACTCCTATTTTCTCTCATTGAAGAAAGGGGTTCAGAAGGCAGGATGGTCTAGTGAAGGTGGCATCAGCCTGGGAAGAGGAAATCTGGGATTTATTTGCTGCACTGGCTGGTATCTCAAGTAGTTTAATGCCCCTCACTGCCTTTACCTTCATTCCCACCTCGCCACTTGCTTGCCTATTTACATTATGGACTGAAGCCACGTTTACTGTTATATGATACCTGCTACAATTCACCATACCAATATTTCATTAATTCATCATAAAAATTCTGTGTTAAAACACAAATGTTTCATTGCTTTCTGCAGTCAGATCACCGAGTTTAATGTTCCCACAAAATATAGCATGTCCCTGGTTTAAAATACGTGGATGTTACTTCAGAATACCGCCAAGGATTGAAGCTTTAATGTTATCATTTAAAACTAACACTGTGCCACATCCCAGTACCAAAATCAGGGAAGAACATTCAGTGACCTCAGCTCAACCAGAATCTGTACTTTTATGGGCATTAATTATTCCATAATTGGGATTTAAGGAAGACACCCTCAAGGAATCAAAGGGAATTAAGCATCCAGCTCAGTTCTGTTCATAAGATTAGAGCTCCTCATCTCTCCAAGCTCCTTTACAAACATCCGCCTATCTTTATGTCAGCTCCAGCTCAAGACAGTCACAGAGAATAGGTGTGCTAATACATTTATAAACGCTGCCTTTTCTCCCTGTAGTACTAACTCATCAGTGCTCAGCCCAGTAGGACGTTAGTAAAGCAGAACTGGAAGCACACACTGTTTACAACTCTCCTGTCACTGAGTAGGAAGTGAAAATAAACACCAAGCAACCAGCCCTATTATTCACACACGTATAGGAACACAAAATGTGTTTCCACATGAGGCAGGACACAAAACTGGGAAGACAATAAATCATCTCATACGCATTTAGCATTACACAACTCTGCATCAGCCAGCACGGCTGAGCTGGTTTCTCAAAACCATCCTCAGCTTTACTCTTCCAAAAGCAAAAATATCACCTGAAAACACCAAGAATGTAAACTATTTTACCATGTTTAGGGGAGAATAATGGTGATTTTGATCGGGGTGGATTTTCTGGCCTTGGGGCTACCAACTGGACGGGCCGCACGTGTTTATCCAGCAGCTTCTTGAAGCAAGACTGACGGTTCTCAAACATGCTTCGAACGTTTTCAAGCTTGACCTGCACTGACTGGATCTGGCACTGCAGAGAGTGAGAGAGACTCCTGTCATCAAATAACTGCCATTATTTTGCACTTTGACCCCAAACAGAGGACTATAAAGCTGACACTTGCTTTACACTGTGTCACAAGGAACTGGAGGGGTTGCTTACCTTTAGTTCTGATGTTAAGACTGACTCAAAATCGTAGTGTAGGGCTTGGGGATCATAGTTTAAGTAGGCTGAAGAGCTTTCAAGAAACCTTTCTATGTCCTGGAGAGCTTTCTGAGCGCCTTCTTTAGACTGGCACTTATCCATCTGCTGGTTGGCAAGAAGGTAGGCACCTTCATCACAGCACTGCAGAGCCTGGTGACAGCACAGGGCAAGCACATGGAGCGGGACCATCAGTGGCACCCCTGCTAAACCAACGTTCCCATGAGGAATATCATTTACTAGTTCTGTATGTTCAACACGGAACTAAGTAGTACTCCTAAAGACCTCAGCAGCTATTGGGTTTTGATTAGTAGACAGGCCACATTTTGTCTGGAGGGTCCTCAACATAGCAAAGTTGTGCTCCCACCTGATAAAATTAGAGCTATAACTGACCCAGCAGCACTGCTTGGTGCACAGTTGAACCAAACGATAAGCGGATCTTTATTCATGCAACAATCACAAAGCTGAAGGAACACTAAAAGTTTCCAATGAGACAGGCAGGGGTTTGTGGTTATGCCTGGCGCAGTGCAGACCTGAACTGTGGGACATTACCAGTGAAACTGCATTCGTGTCTTTAAAGAAAAAAAGGACTTCAAATCGTACTTTAAACTTCCAACATTTAACGCACATTGGCAATAGGTTCAGCTGGCACTCACACACTGTAGTGCACACAGGCATGAGAAGATCATAGAATGGTTTGGGTTGCAAGGGACATTAAAGCTCATCCAGGTCCAATCCCAACACCTTCCACTAGAGCAGTTTGCTCCAAGCCCCGTCCAGCCTGGCCTTGAACGCTGCCAGGGACGGGGCAGCCAAGAGGATCTGTGAACGGGAAGGGAGACCATGGAGAGCAGGACCATGGCATGCTCCAGCAGAGCCCCTGGGCTACCCACTAGCACCAACCAGGACTGCTAGGAGCCCAGGAGAGGAAACTGCCTTGCAGCCAAGAGGCTGCTGAGGAATGAATGGCCTTGTCCTCACACATTAGTGCAACACTGAGATAAACACATAGAGGTAAAACAAGTCTCAAGTCCCCCAGACCAGTGAAGTGGAACAGGGCCAAACCTCACTGCTTCTCTTAATAGCCTCAAGCATATTAGAGCCCTGTGCCTTCTGGCCTAATTAGCCTGAATTTCCCTAAAGGAGTATTTGATGCCGATTAAGATATCAAGGAGCGTCGAAGCCACAGGACTCCACTTCCACGCTAGCGCACAGCAGCTGTGCCTATCTACCAATCTGTCACCTCATTTTACAGTCAGCTCTGCTCATTCTTCATAAATCAGTAAGAAAAACGGGCTGGCATTTAGCCAAAAGCATCCCTCCTATTGCATTCAGTGTAGAAACCTCAAAAGTCAATAGATGGATGCAGAATGAAATCATGACTAACAGCAGCAGCTGAATTTTGGTGCTCTGAAGAGATGCCCACCTCTTTCTGCTGACTGTTCACAGCAGCAGCAAATAGCCGTTTGCTAATTTAACCAGCTAAGTGAGGGGTGAAGCACTCCTCCAGTCCCTGCGGTTCACTTTCCTACCATGAACTGCTGAAGCAAAGCTGTAGTTTTCAGATGCTCCCAGCTAAAAAGTGGAGATGCTAACCCCATGGGGAAGCTAATATCTGCTTCTTAGGCCAGGTGTCTCTGAACTCTACCTGCTGAAGGCGGGTATGGAGATCCAGGGTCTTTTGCAGTCGCATTTGCTTCCTTTTGATCTCATCAGACAAGACATCAGAATGGTGCCGCAGCTCATTGCATTGCTGGCAGATTAAGTTGAGGGCGTAGTGATGGTTTGCTGCTAGCTGGTGTCCATGTAGTATCACCACCTGAGCCTTCCCTATCAGCTCCTTCAGTGAAAGAAAGAGAATGGATTGCACACTTACTGAATGTCAAAATATCTACATATAACAACACAGAATCACAGCATCATAGAATCACAGGCCGGTTTGTGATGGAAGGGACCTTAAAGCTCTTTCAGCTCATCCAGTTCCAACCACTGCCATGGGCAGGGACACCTTCCACTAGAGCAGCTTGCTCCGAGCCCCTGTGTCCAACCTGCCCTTGAACACTGCCAGGGATGGGGCAGCCACAGCTTCTCTGGGCACCCTGTGCCAGCGCCTCAGCACCCTCACCGCGAAGAGCTTCTGCCTAAGAGCTCATCTCAGTCTCCCCTCTGGCAGGTTAAAGCCATTCCCCCTTTCCCAGATTTCAAGTACTCATAGAGATCACTGCCATTAGGAGCAGGCAGAATAGATGGCTTGCACAGGATAAAATGCCACCCATTAGCTGGGAGAAAAAAAAACCTTTTGCTATCCAAAAAGAGAATGAAGAAGAAAACAGCACTTCAGCAAACTAGCAAAGCTGGAAACGTATTGCTGCCATCCCAAGGCACTGCACTCCATAAAAACCTGCGGCTCATGTCCAGTTTAAGCACCCTATGCTCATAAGCATGAAGGCAACTGGGGCAATTAAGGTTTATGGTGAAAACAAACTAGGCCCTTTGCAGCAAAGCTTGATGCTGGTCAGTGCAACGGTTATGCCTTCTCCAGTGCTGGCTTTCCGCTGGGACTGCTGCCCTGTTGCACCCTGCCTGTCTGCCCTTTTGCTCCTCCTCGGTCCACACACATTTCACCCAAATGGCCAGAAAGTCTTAGATCCAGATCCTTCAGGATCTCTCCACTCACCCTGACCCACTTGCCAAGCACATCCCTTTACAGAAGTCACATCCTCCATTGGGCTCCTGTGAATCATCTTTCTTCGCTCTTCTTTCCCCTACATCTCTTAGTCTTTCTTCATCCATATGTTGTGTTCAAATCACAGACACATCAAGATAGCAACTTTTTTTGCTTCTCCATGTGCCTGGTAACCAGCCTCTGCCTATTAGCACTGCTAAAGCACTTTGCATATAAATAATTCTTCTTCCAGCACATTAAGTCCCACGCCTCCTCTCTGTTCAGACATTTATCTGCTCTAGATTTTCCTGGTGGCTCAGCGATTTATTTTAACTATGATAATTAAATACCCTGTTCCTGGCTTTCAGAGTGATCACAGCATTTCTGCACACAGCAAAGACACAAAATCAATCCTTTTCGTGCAGCAGCTTCCCAACAGATTACACTAGAAGCAAGTAATGCCAGAAAACCCCTCCTACCACAAACACAGAATGTGCCTCTTGTGTTTCATTAGGGCCTCTTTCTATGAAAGATTCTCTCACCTGAGCCATACCATCGAAATGAGCCAAGTCTTTGAGCCTTTGTTTTACTTGGAGGACACTGTCACCAGTGTCAGGCAGCTCCGCTTGCTGCCCCATGAGAAATTCAATGGCATTCTTGACCTAGACACAAAGAAAAAGACTGCTGCAAAAAGGATACAAAGCACAGGCAGAAAATCATTCTCAGACTGAAATTAATCACATTTTAGCCAAGACTGTTAAATCCAAGCATGAAACTACAGTCCAAGAATTACTAAACTCAAAGATGCTTCTATCAGCAAAATCTCTGTGACTGCAGGGCAGGGATACCTAAATTAGCTCTGGAAGGAACTGCAGCAGGAATCAAACACTCCTAAAATGAAAAGCACAAAAGCTTCTCTCATCTCCCCTCCTTTTCGTCTCCACCACCACCAGCAGCATGGACCTGGTCATACCTCTTGAAAACTTTGCTCAAACTTCCACAGTTGTAAATATTGCTCCATTTTTAACTGATGTTTTTCCCAGAAGCCATCAAAAGCAATCTCCATCTCACGCAGCTGACCAAGTAACCTGCAGCACAGAAAAAGGACAGGGCTGGAACAAATAGAGGACAGGCAGAGATGGGCAATTCCTAGAGAACACATATTCAGGTCTTCTGGACCCAAGCTCTCAGGAGAAGTCAACAGGTGCATTATATATGAGTTGTGAGGAGCACAGAGAGAATGTCCACAGAATCGTCACTGCACAGGACAGCACATTTGTGCAGCAGTTATTGCTATCTCCATTTATCTGAATAATACAGAATCCCAGACTGGTTTGGGTTGAAGGGACCTCAAAGCTCATGCAGTTCCACTCCCCTGCCATGGGCAGGGACACCTTCCACTAGACCAGGTTGTCCCAAGCTCCATCCAACCCGGCTTTGAATATCCAAGAGCCTGGCATGGAAGAACCCTGCATCTGCTCCACAGCCTCATCAAATCAGTGGGGGGGAAAAATCAGAGCATGTCAAAGTTACCTGACAAAAGTCACCCAGCAATTTGATGGGTCTGGAGCAAAACACTGCTATCTTGACCTGTTTGACAGGTGACTTGAAGAACACATCTGCGCTTAAATCACTCGAGGAAAACAGGCAAACAGGACCGTGGTGCACTCACCGATTCACAGTCTCCCAGTCCCCAGGCCTTTCGCGGGGTTGGTCCTGGCTGCATTCCCCAGAGTCCGGCTCTTCAAAACTGCTCAAAAGCAAGTTTCCCTCTTTTGTGACTGCTGTAATATCTTCCTGCACAATGCAAAACAGTTCTGAGTCATTTGCTGAGGTGAGGATAAGTCATTTCTGTTTCGCCTACCTGAGTTTCTCTGTATGAAATGAAGCACCGGTATCCATCGGAACAAAGGACTCCCAGCAGATGCTTTAGCACCCTTAATGTAGGGTTAGCCCCTGGAGCTGGTGGAGGCTGAATCACAGACTGGTTACCAAGCTGGGTGGACAATGGCACACTTGAAAACACCAGTCCACTAAAGGATTCAAGAGGCAGGAGGCCAGCATTACCATGGGTCCTCCTTGGTGAGCAGGTGGGTTGGTATTAGATACCTATCTACAAGTTCATACATTCCAGCAAGTATTTCTGCTTGAAGGCTGTGCTTCTCCACCAAGGTCATTGAAGGACATTGTAAGAGAGCATCCCATAGTGGGATAAAACTGGGACTGCGTAGCATCACTTACTAAAGCCTGTACAAGCAAGTCAACACTCTCAATGAGACTCCACTTAGAGACAATTTAAAGCCTTGGTGTGCTCACTAGCATCAGCTGAGGTGGTTTGTGCTGGGCTGGGCTCAGCCCCATACAAACAGGTGCACTTAGTCACTTATTTTCAGGAAAAAAGAGAGCACACATAGGGGTCAGAAGGAAGGAATAGGAGTGGCTGAAGAAGCCCTGAAAGAGAAACCTGTTGATGGTTTCATTGGGCAGTCAACCCACAGAGGAGTGAGAGCCCATCCTAGGAGATGGGCAGATTTCTATTGCCAGAGAAACAATGGCAAAACCACTTTAAGGAGAAGATTCAGACAGCACAGACTTGCTTAAGCATCTGTCTGCCCCATATAGCTCACAGCAAACCTAAACACAACAGCATCTTTAGTGCAGTAGCCCAGGAGCAGAAGGACATGGCCACGGGAGCTTCTCCTCTCCCACACACACAGTGTCCAATGCCAAATTGCATCCCTGTCACTAAAACATCCCAGCAGACGATCACAAGGCAAAACCCCATCCCCTTTTGATACTACCACATGCAGGAGACCCAGAAGGGATGAGGAATTCTGCAGCATGATTTAGACAGCAGGTGGCTGCTACTTCATCCTCTTATATCTCCCTCCCCAGAGTCCTGCCCTCCCCTTCTGATTCAAAGCTTTCATTATACGTGTGCCAAAGCAGCCTGACTATCAGAGAGATGTTAACTTGATTTCTTCCCATTCAGTCTATCAAAGAGGTTCACTTCTTAGTTACTGTTTAATTAATTTCTGCCATTTTCTTCATTGTGTTTGCAACCTGCTCCTGTTCAGCATCACAGCTACAGAAATTACTCTGATCAACTCATTATCTGGACTCAGGAATCAGTTGTACCAGTCTTGGGCTTGTCATGAGAGAGACAAGGACCCCATGTCTTACTGTCACCACAATCTGTGCACAGTTTCTCATCTGCTTTCATCCTTCACGGGCTTAGAAGGAACAGAAGAATAAATCCAATGGATTTCATTTCACTCAAAAGCCGACGAGTGGTTTTGATATTTGGAATCAATAGATGAGGCATTAAAAGCAACAGATGCCTTGTACCGCGTGCTGATGTGCTTTATATGCAAATGGAAACACAGGACGTAGGTTTCTCCACAAAGGAAAGGGTGTAACTGACTGGTTTATATACAGGACTGCATTGTGTAGTCACTGTTTGCTCCCTACACTTTGGATGTAATCCTAAGCACGAAGTTTCAGTCAGTAAATCCTACTGCAATATATGTAGCTGCTGTTTTACACTACAGCTCTCTTCATGCTCAAAGAATAAAGGACTATTGGCAGTATCTATAGAGATACTCTCTACATACACACACATTTATGCCTACTCACAGCACACTTCAGATGTCATTCTGCATATTTCTTACAGGCAGCCTTGTGCGAACTCACAGTTGTGTCAATGACAAGTGATTATAAATGAGAATAGATACACTTCTTTGACTGATGGGAACTAATCCTGTCATACAGCAAAGGAGCGCATCCTTTACCCACACAGAATGGCTATTAACAAGGGAACTGTTTCTGAAGTGAGGGCTTGGTGACAGGCTTCTGCTGCCCCCAGGAAGATGCAGGAGCAGCAAAGACAACAGGTTGACATAGCAGCATCTGGGGGCACTAAAGCTTCCCCTAACCCTTATAATGTTAATCTTAAAATGTTAAAGAAGCCAACGTTGTTTAAGACAAAACACAAAGGCTGACGCTCATTCACATCCTGAATGATCTGTGCTGTGCACTCACACAAAACCTTCACCTTGGGTGCTCTCCAGCACCGTCCCTTTAATCCCCCCCAGGGAAGCTGCATAGGCAGAGGGTCCTTGGGCAAACCACCCCTCCAGACCTGCCAATGATCTCTGGATGCATCTTTCTCCAGCCATGGGAATGAAGCAAAAGGAATCCCACCGGGAGCACAAACACAGAGGTGATGAAGCCTTCCACCCACCCTCCTGTCAGCGAGACATGTGAATCCCATAGGAGGAGCACAGCACAGACACCAAACAGCAAGGAGGTGGCAGCGGAGACAGGCTGCTGGATGCTGGCAGGGTAATTTGCTTGACTGGATGGGTAACATACAGAACGAGTCATGCTGTGTTTTATCCTGTCTGTCAACACACACACATGGGAGGAAGGTGGAGATCCCACCTTGCTGTGCAAACAGGGGCTGGAAACACACTGCTGATCCATACCTTGAGCTGGTAGTACTTCTCTGTGCGCAGGGCCAGGATGCGCTCGATTGAATACATGTCATCCGGCAGCTCCGTCTCTGCCAGCTCCGTGCCAAAGGATTGTAACATCTGGGCAATTTCCTTCACGGTTAGAGCAAAACTCTCTATGGCCTGGTGGGAGATGAGAATTGCAATCAGCATGCGGTTTGGGATGCCCCTACAGCTCAGTAGCAGTGTACAAAGAGCCATGGCTCAGATCTACAGGGAGGGAAACAGGTTGATGTGAGAGAGGTGGGTGGGATGCCCAGATGTGTGCTGTGGTGCATCAGGTAGCAGCCACCAACATGTGGCTCATAGTGCAGACTGAACCCACAACAGGACTATATTGGGAAGACACCCGATACTTGGCATTTCCTACCTATTCTTATCCATTCTCATATTCTCAGAGAAGACACCAGCATGGTGCTGAGCCCGGTGCAGGAGCTGCAGAGGAGCAGCACAACACCCAGCCCTGTGCAGCCACCGGCTCCACACGCACCAGGCATGGGGCTGCTGCAACCACGCCTACAGACACCAGTGGTCCATCCACCTCAAAACACAGGTGTAGGTAGAAAGGAACAGCCATAACTTAGAGATAGGGTATAGGTTAGTGTAGGAATAAGTAACTGTTCTTGAGGTTTCAATAGCTTATAGGTTAGTACTGGGGTAAGTAGCTGTTGTAGGTGTTTCAATAGGTTATAGGTTAGTGTAGGAGTAAGTAACTGTTGTTGGGGTTTCAATAGGTTATAGGTTAGTACAGGAGTAAGTTACTGCTGTTGGGGTTTCAATAGGTTATAGGTTAGTACAGGAGTATGTAACTGTTATAGGTGTTTAAACAGGTTACTATAGGGGTAAGCAGCTGTGTTGTTTACTCTCTAGAAGAAACTTTTCTTAGACTCATAGAATTACAGGACAGTTATAGTGTAGTTATAGGATAGTTAGGGATGGAAAGGATTTTAAGAGCTTCTAGCTCCAAGCTCCCTGCCATGGGCAATGACACTTCACACCAGGCCACGTCTCCCAAGGCTCTGCCTCACTGGGACTTGAACACTGCCAGGGATGCAGCATTTACCACTTCCCTGGGCACCCTGTGCCAGCGCCTCAGCACCCTCACAGGGAACAGCTTCTGCCTAAGAGCTCATCTCAGTCTCCCCTC
>WYDI02041163.1:0-15387 GCA_009867235.2 Psittacus erithacus
GGCGGGGGGCGGCGGGGGGGGGGGCGGGGGGGGTGGTGGCGGGGGCCGGGGCGGGGCCGGGTGGGGGGGGGTGGGGGTGGGGGGGGGTGAGGGGGGGGGGGGCTGGCACAGGGTATAAAGGCAGAGCTCCCCGGAGCAGCCGGCGCTGTCCCGCCACCATGAGCCCCTGCCCACCCGGCTCCCGCTCCCTTAAAGCGTGGCAGCACCGCGGTGGAATGGAGTGAGCCCGGAGCCGTTCTACTCCCTCCTTCCCAGCGCCCCTCGGCTGGCTAAGGCGGGAGGCGAGGAGCCCGCAGCCGCTTGGATGCTTTGATTCCTTCCCTGCCCGAAACGCCTCCTGCCCAGATGCAGTGGATAATATTCATGTTGCTGTTATTCATCAGCTCCATGGAAATGCTCACGCAGAACCGATGGAAGAAGCAAGGTACGGTGCGTGCGCGGCCGGATCGTCTCGCTCAGGTACCGCGGGTGGCTCAGGGACATGGGGACTGAGTGGGGACTGTGACCTCCTCTGCCAGTGCCGGAGCTGCCGGAGGTGTGAAGCGGAAAGGAGCCGGGAACCAGCATTCCCTAACCCAGCCTCTCGGGGCCCGTTGGACACCGGCTGCTTCCCCTCCCTGTGCATGGCACGGAGCTGGTGCAGAGGCATGTGGAGAAGGCAAAGTGCGGTCCCATGGCATTGCCAGCCCAATGCCAGCCCTGCCCTCGGGGCAAGGGAGAGGGGAAACTGGCACAGGGGCTGCCTGTGCAAGCCCCAGGTGGGATAGAGCAAATCAGGGTGGTTTTCTGGTATTTCTCTGCTTAAGGCATTGGGAGTAAAATCTCCTGGGGGGATGCAGAGAGCCACTGCAGGCACTGCCTGTCCCCTGCACCAGCCAAGCTGCTGCTTGGTGCCAGGGCTGTGCCAAGGCACATGCACCCTCCTTTGGGCACTGGCTCATGTCTCCTCCCCAGTGCCAGCGGCTGATGTTTGACTGCACTGAGAGGAGCTCAGGGTGCCAAGCGGCAGTGGTTGATGCTGAACAGCCTCATGCTATGGGATGCAAGGGAGACTCAGGTCCTGGCAGCACCCAGGGATCTGACCATGGCTCTGCACCTCAAACACATGTTCTGTCTGCTGGTATAAGCAATGCAGAAGGGCTGGCACAGTCTGTAGGGTCTGGGAGCTCTGGGGGATGCTGCAACACTCCACAACTACCCCACTGCAAGCAGGAGCTGGCTCCATGAGCTCTGCTGCCCTAGAAGGTTGGTCCAGGCAGTGTGGTGCCCAGGGGTCTCCCAGTGCCAACAGAGCCCATGAAAGCAGCTGATGGATGGTGTCACTCTGATGCCTGGCACACTGGGTCTGCAGTCACTGATGGGCAGGGGTATCCCTAATTTCCCTAGTCCTGTTTTTGGTGTGAGCCACATCCCATATGTGATGCATCCCCTTATATGGCACAGCCATCCACCAGCTCCCCAGCAGCTCCCTGGTGTCGCTCCCAGCGCAGTGGCACGTGCCATGCCGGCAGCTCTCGTGGTGCCAAGGAGCAGGATCTGTCTGGCCAAACCTTCCCAGGCTCTGCACCTCTGGGCTATTTATAAAGCCTCACAGGGCTCTCACCTCCCCTGCCCTGCATGGGGGCTGGAAAGACAGCGGCAAAGAAAAGGTCCTCAAAAAGAGCGAGGGAAGGGAAAGAAGCTCGTAAATCCCTGGGAAGTCTCCAGGGAAGCTGCTCCGGCTGCAGCCAGGAACACAAATGTTGTCAGCATTTGGTAAATATGTAACGGAGACCATAACAACTTAATGGATCCAAGGTGCTTCGTTAGCGCGCTCCCAGCAGACACAGCATTAACGAAGCCTCATGGCCACTGCCACTGTCCAAGCCCCTGTGCTGTGGGGAAAGAACAGGGATGAGCCACATAGGGACAGATACATGGCACCGCTGCACCGGGGGCTTGTACCAGGGAAAGGTGTGCCAGGGACATTGAGTCAACTCCCAGCATCTTTCCTGGCTTCCCCAGCACCCACCTCTGCTTGCCTCTGGACACCACAGCCATGGGGCTCCTGCTGCTGTCAGCTCCTGGGGTCAGAGAGGATCAGTGCTGGGCACTACTCTTGGGGGTGAAGCCCATGTCTGGCTCCTTTGGCTCAGAGTTATCCAGGAGAGGTCCCTTCCAGAACTGGGTCCACATCAGCCTTTGCCTGTCCCAGTTGCAGGCTCTGGGCTCTGCTCTGCCCTGCCCAGGGCAGGCACCTCCTTAGACCTTTAGTGAGTGCAAAAAACCATCTTAATGCTCAAAGATGTGGCAGATGGAGTCTGGCACTGGCTCTGTCACTGCTGCACAACAGGAGCCTTTGCTCAGGAGCGTCCAGAGGACCCCAAAGTGTTGGAGCCAAGCAAACACTTCCCAGCACAGCAGACATGTCAGCAGCCCATGCTGGAGCTTGCAGGCCTCTTATAGAGATGCCCAGCCAGCCTGGGGGTGCAAAAAGACCCCTGGTGCTGGTAGCCCCCATTAGCAACTCAGATCCATACCGGGAGCATCTCTCCAGGCTGCATTTCTCTGGCACTGGGATCCAGGAGGAGCTGTTGGCAGGATCTCGATGGGCCCTGCTGGGGCTGCAGGCTGGGGGGGGCTGGCACCCGTCCTCGCTGGGAGCAGAGCCCACCGTGGGGCCTGCTGCCCTCACGCAGGTCAGGAGCACTGCAGAGGCAGCCAAGGCGGCGGCAGAGGCTCTTTAGCAACCAGACAGATCCTTATCTCGGCTCCTCTTGAGTGTCTCCAAAATCCCTTTGTCCCCTGACACTTAACAGGCATCAACCAATTAATCCAGGTCAGAGCATATTTCTACTTGACCGAGCTGTTGTTTAGCTCCATTAGGATGCTTCCCACGGGCTGGGGATGGCTGGTGCAGGGATAGGGCTCTGCCTGGGTGTGGAGTGAGCCCTCAGCCCTGAATCTTGGGGTGTTGGAGGGGGTGATGCCCAAGTAGAGGGGAGCAATGGATTTGTGCATTCCCATGCCGGCAGACAGGGAAACAGCAGGGATTTGGGGAGCAGAGGGAGGTGTTTGCAGGAAAACAGGACAGTGCTGTCACCCCTATGGGGATGGCAGGGGGCTGGGACCCTCCCTGGCACCTTGGCCATGCCATGCACGTGTGTCCCCGCAGTGAACGCCAGCCTGCTGGAGAACTGCACGGGCTGTGTGCTGTGCTCCGAGGACAACGGCTGCATTACGTGCCACCACCGGCTCTTCCTGCTCATCTGGAGGGACGGCATCCGCCAGTTTGGGATATGTGTCCACACCTGCCCCCCCGGCTACTTCGGCGTGCGGGGACTGGAGGTCAACAGATGCACGAGTAGGTCCCGGGGTCTTCCCAGTGTCCCCCTGCAGGTCCCAGTGCCATGGGAGGGGTGATGGATGGTGGCACAGAGCCGGTGGCCATGGGGCTTCCTTCCCTTTTCCCATCCCAGACCCCACAGGTTCTCAAAGGGCTCTGGGTTCCTGGTGGGTACCAGGGCTGCCGGCTCCGGGCTCTCCCGGGTGAGCATCCCTCCTTCTTACAGAGTGCAGGTCTCCGAGCTGCGAGAGCTGCTTCAGCAGAGACTTCTGCATGAAGTGCAAAGACAAGTTCTACTTGCACAAGGGCCAGTGCTTTCGGCAGTGCCCCCCCAGCACCGCGGTGCAGCCCGGCACCCGCGAGTGCCAAGGTAAGGAGCACTCACAGCCCATGCCCATGGTCCCTGGGGTGATGCCCGGTGCTGCGTGGTCACCGTCCCCGCTCTGCATCCCTGTTCCCCGCAGAAACATGCGAGCCGGGCCCCTGGAGCGAGTGGAGCGCCTGCACCCACGAGAGCCGGACCTGCGGCTGCAAGTGGGGAGTGGAGACGCGGGTCCGGGAGGCATCGGGGGCTGCCCGGGAGGAAGGAGCCGCCTGCCCCACGCTGCTGGAGACGCGGAAGTGCCGCATGAGGAAGCACTGCCCAGGAGGTGAGCGCCGCATCGCGGGCAGCCTGGCCCAGACCCTGCCCCACAGCCCGGCTGTCACCCCCAGCATCCTGCGGCCGGTGCCTGTTGCTGGAGTTACAGGCACATGTGCTGAGCAGCCCCGGTGCTGGTGCTGGTCCTGGCTGGGGGGACCCCTGCGGCAGCGCTGCGCTGGCTGCTCGCACCTGGCAGCTCCTGGCACCGGTTGTTGTCTCCATCCACTGCTGGGCTGGGATGGATGCTGGTGGGAACCACTGTGGTGGAATGAGGCTGCCAAGGGAGGAGAAAGCATGGCCAGAGCTTTCTGCACCACAGTTGTGAATAAGGAGGGTTGAGAATAAGAGGGGAGGTTCCTCCAAAACCCACTGAGCCCCTAGAACCCTCTTAGAGCTGGAAGGCATCACCCAGGAGACTCCTGGCAGCCAAAGTCTTGAGAGACATCCCAGACCAGGGTTCTTCTCCATGGATTACCCAGTTAGATGTTGGCCCCTGCTCTGTGCCTTCTCCCACTGTGGCAGCACCACATCCCATGGGCTGGGGGCTCCTCGGCACTGAGCTCCTTGGCCCAGGGCTTCCAGCCACATCTCCCATGTCCCATCCCTGGTTGCTGGGGCTGTGCGGGCACGTGGCTGGCGCTGGGAACAAGGACGCGACTGATGTCATTTTTGGATGCAGCCGGCTGGACCGGAGCCGTTCTAATAAATCTCCCCTTCACAACTGGCAGAAAGGGGGATTGCATGGGATACGGATGTGCCGGGCCTGGCAGCAGATCTGAGCCGCGGGGCTTGGCGGGCCCGAGCCGGAGGCTCTCACTGTGCCGTGGGACGTGCCGGCCGGCGCCGCCAGCGTGGCAGCAACGCGGTGCCCTGAGGAAGGGACCAGACCGAGGATGGAGCAATGGGGACAGTGACAAGACGTGCGTGCTGAGGCTGGGGCCGTGGAGCCAGAAGAGCAGCTTCGTCCCAGCACTATCAACCATAAATAATGTTTTACTGCTGACAGCACAGAGGAGCCGATTTCCTTCCCCAGCCAGGCCCTGGCTCGCAGCCTTGGGGTGCCAGGTGGCATCGATTTGGGGGTCATTCCCATCCCCGCTGGGCTGCTCCATCTCTGGCCCCAGTGAGCTGGTGACAGTTTGATGCAGCAGCCATGGTGTGCCAGGACTGGCTGTTCCAGAGCACGGTGTCCCGCAGCGGGGTACTGGGTGCCTGCAGCCCTGAGCCTTGCCCTGGAAGCAGGGAATGCCACTTCAGTGCTCCAGAGGCACCTTGGATTGTGAGGGGACTGAAAAGGCAACAGCACCCTGGAAAAGCACTTGGCCTCTTGTCCCTGAGGTGATGAGCTCAGGGAATGTCAGGGCTCCTCAAGGATGCTATCTGGGATTAGCTCCAGAGGCAGATATAGCCCCACGAAGGCAGAGGGGAACCCATCAGTGCCTCACAAGCAGCCCCACTGCCCCAGCCAGGAGGCAGGAGAGGGCAGCCCTCAGTGCCCATCCTCACCGAGCCAGCTGCTCAGTGTCCCCTGCCCTCGCTCCCAGGCTCCTGCCCGAGTGCTGGGTTATGGGATCCAGATGCTGGAGGAGGACAATGAGTTCACTGGATGCAGCCCAGACACCCCCAGCCCGGGTGAGCCGGGGAAGGCAGCGGGGCCCGAGCGTGTGATGAGAGATTTGTGCCACCACTTCTAAGCCGTCTGCAGGCAGCTGGAAGGGAGAAGCATCCGCGCTTGGCCGAGGCACAAACCCCTCGCACTGCTGTAAATCTGTCCTGTGTGTCTGCCGTGCTCGGCGTTCGTGCTGTGCCCTCGCCTCGGTGGGTGGCAACTGTCTGGGAAATCAGAGCTGGAAAACAGAGGCGGGCAGGAAAAGGAGACGGAGCCCTTGGAAAAGACCGGCCGGACACCGGCCCTGTGCCTCTCACATGGGGGATGTGTGAGGAGAGGGGCACCAGACCCCTCTTAGTGCCCACCTTTAAGTCAGGAGAGCGCATGGGTGGAAGAAAAAGTGAAGCTTCCCAATTTTTGGGCAGCCATTCTGCTCCCAAGTGGGGGTTGCCCTTCCCATTGGAACCCATCCTCCTGCATCCCTGTTTGCTTTGGTGCCTCAGCACCTCAACAAGTGCTTTAGGGAGCCCCTTGGGGTGTGCAAGATCTGGGGACCACCAGTGCTGAGACCCTGCAGGCTGACAGCGGGATGCAGCCAAGCTCCACTGCTGCCTGGTCAAGGAGCATCCACACAGGAATGGCATCCCCAGGGGGAGCAAGGCATGGCTGTGACACAGCTTTGGGGTGCTGATGCAGCCATAGTTGTGCTCCCACATCCCCAGTCCTTACTCAGAGAGAAGTTGGGGTATCTCAGGCATGCCCCTAGTTGGCTGAACATCTCCCAGCCTGTTCCTGGAGATTTTTAGGGTACCAGAATTTAGGATCTGGCCATGGAAGCTGGGGGGCAATGCATTGGTGTTCCTCTGCCCATGCTGCCAACACTCAGACCCCATATGCTGCTGTTCGCTGACCCGGAGAGGGCTTTGGGGTCTCCCAGATTGGGAAGAGGGTCCTGTCTCACGCCGGAGGGAGGATGCAGGGTGTGCATCCCATGGATGGGGCTCGGGCCGGGTCCTGACAAGCGATCCCTCCTTTTCTCCTCCTTTTTTCTGTTCCAGAGAAAACCGAACCCAAAAATAAAGGCAAGAAGAGACAGAAGAAGCCGAAGACAGAACCAGAGGCGGGTACTTAGCGGCTCCAGCACTGGAGCTGGGGCAGCGCGGTGGCAGCAGGGTGGGAGCTCTCAGAGCCTCTGGCCAGGGCTCCCACCACACTGCCCCAGCCGCATCACCCCAGTTTTCCATCCACAACACAATTGCACAACGTTTTCTTCCCCCCCCACTCCCTCTCCCCTTTTCTTTTGACACAATTTATGGCCTGTAAAACATTTCCTTTTCAGAAAATCTAATTTGCAGCGTCCAAAGCAATGCCCTGGGGCTTGGGGACGGGGGTGGCTCCTTCACTTTGCTGGTTTTCCCTCTCCCCCAGCCTGTGCTGTCCCTTCCCTTGCTCCAGACGGCTGGGATGGGGTTGGACCCTGCTGATGAAGATGATGTCTGCCTGGGTATCACCCCTTAGGGCTGGGAGATGCTCTGTTCCTAAGGGGCCCTGGTTGCATAGGGATGCTCTGGTGTTGTATAAGTCCCCCCATCCTCAGCTAATGACACAAAGGACAGTGGGACGCCAAGGATGGGACCCCACTGCAGACCGGCCCAGTGCTCAGCATCCCCCCCAGCACAACCATGGACCATATCCTGCCATCCTCAGGCTTGCAGAAGGGCTGGAAGAGCTTATTTCCCCAGCTGGATGTGGGCACAGGAATTTGGGAGGGCCACAGCCACGCTCGATCCAGGACAGGGACACACACGATGCCACTGCAGCGACTGGAGCAGGGAATGGTGCTGCCTCGCGCATTGCCCAGTGGATGCCCTGGGAGCAGCCCCCATCCCAGTCATCACCAGGGGTGCTGAGCCTGGTTGAGCCACGCTCATGTCACCTACAGAACTCACGGCTGCATGTCCATAAGGGCTCTATCAGTGGGTTCAACGTGTGTTCGTTCATGTTGCTGCCCCAGCCACAGGCGCTGCTGCATTTGGGGGTGTGCTGGGGTCCGAGCCCCCATCCTGAGGTTTGGCACTGGCGTATGGGGCCTGCGGGGGCTGCACAGATCCTTCAGGGTGAGAGCGCTGGGTGTCAGCATCGAGCCAGCCCCGGAGCTGTTCGCTTCATGTCCAATAAATGCACAAAGCCTCCTACACGGCTCTGCCTCCCTGGATTCCTCATTCCCAGGAAGAGCCATTCCCATGAGGATGGGGACGTGTCACCAGGACCCTGCCCTGGCCATCAGGCACTGAGGGGAGTCTGAGCAAAGAGTTTAATGCCATTATTTAAAGCTTCCCCAGCATCAGTTGGTGTTGGAGCCGGCAGGAAGCGCCCCACCGGGAATGCTCACCACAGGTATCCCGGGCTCAGCTCTGCCACCGGGAAGCACTGAGCGGCTCATCCAGCCAGTTGCTAATGAAATGAGAGTATCAGGTCTCGCAGCAGTGGCTGGGTTCAGCCATGTAATCCAGTTACTGTGAAGGCACAACTGCAGCCACTGACCCAGCATCAGCTCCCACATTTCCTATGGAGGGGCCTGGAGCATCCCACTCGCTGGGCTCACAGCATTCCCAGCCATCCTGCAGTGATCAGCGTCTGTTTTCCAGCTCCATGGCTGTGTGAGCAGCCTGGTGTGTTGGGATACACATCTGCCCCTCATGCTGGGGGAAAGCCACCCCTTCCTGAGGTGCTTGGGCATCCCCACTCTGTCATCGTTCCCTCCTGGGGGACCCAGCATTGATCTATACCAGCACATAGGCTGGAAGTTGCACTGGGGGGGGGTCCCCAGTGGACGCCCAGTCTGATTTCTGGGCACCCCAAGCCCTATGCAGGCTCTGGCCGGGTCCTGCCAAGCTCCGCCTGGGACACAGCCCCCATCCTGGTCCCCATGGGCTCAAACCGAGGCCAAATCCAGGCCTGGCTCCGTCCCATGTTATAAATAGCCGGGATGCAGAGAGGGAGCTCTGCTGCCGGCATGGGGGTGCCCCGGGGGTGCTGGGACCCACCGGGTACTGCTCGGGGGAGTGGGTGGGCTCACACGGGGCTGGATGGTGGGCCCCGGCGCTGGGAGATGCGCTGAGCTGTGCAGAGGACGGCCGGGGATGGTGGTGATGGGTGCGTGTGGCCGGGGGAGGGACGGGGGCTCCGTGTTCGTGTGTGTGTGCGAGGCATGCAGCGATCACGTGTGAAACTTGATCTGCGCGCAGTGGGCTCGGAGGGGAGCAAAAAAGACCCAGAATTGTTTTCAAACGGGGTTTTTTTCTCTTGTTTTCGTTCCCGGGTTGGTTTTTCCCCCTCTCCCCCCGCCAATAAAAGCCCGGAGCCGGCTCCGAGGGAGGAAATGCCAAAACTGCAGCGCTCCGGCTCAGCGGCGAGCGCCCACTGACCCAGCCCGGCAACAGCCCCCGGCATCCCCGGCCACCGCATCCCGCGCCCACCCGGGACCAAGCGGCACCATGCGGGCGCTCAGCTTCGGCCTCCTGGCGCTGATCTGTGCCACGACGGGGCTGTGCGCGGCCGGAGCTCAGCGCCGGGCGCTGGACGGGGGCAGCCGCCGGCGGTACCACCGGGTGCAGCACGGGCACTGCAGCTACACCTTCGTGCTGCCCGAGGCCGACCCCGCGCCCTGCGCTGCGGCTGCCGCCGCTGCTGCCTCCGGCCCGGCCAACGCGCTCCTGCAGCGGGACTCGCCGGCCGGCCCCGCGCACGGCGGCCACCGAGCGGCCCAGCGCCTGCGGCACCTCGAGAGCGTCCTGGAGAACAGCACCCAGTGGCTGCTGAAGGTGGGTGAGGGCACAGGGGGGTTCTGCCTGCAGCACCCATGGGTGCAGCATCCTCGTCCCGGATGCCTGGTCCAGGCTGCTGGAAGCAGAGATGAGTGGGGGTCTTGTGCCAGGTCGGCATCTCCCATGCGGATCTATAACCTGTTTGCACCAGGTGGTGATAGGTGCTATGGGTGCTGTAGATGCTGTGGGTGATGCGGGTGCTGTTGGTGCTGTGGGTGTTGTGGGTGTTATGGGTGCTGCAGCGTGAGTGCTGCAGCTCACTGGTGCTTGCCTGTATCCTGCTACCTCCCCTGCCATGGCTCATCATGGTCCCACCACAATGGAGCAGGGACAGTGGAGCACAGCATTCACTGTTTTGGGTCAGGATGCTGGAAAGCCCTTGGGAAGGGTGTTTGCAGGCAGCAGAGTGAGGGACCTAAGGGTAGGAGCCACCAAAACCCCTCCAGTTTCATCATGTTCCCACTTACGGGCTTTGCAAAAGCTCCTGGTACTTGGTGAGACTTTGAGTGGGGCCCGTGGCTCACTTTGGCCCTGTGACATGGTGGTGGCTGCAGGGTGGGGGGCAGTGGGGTGCCCATGGGGGTGCCTCCACCCCAGCTCTCCCCATCCCCATGACTGGAAGCAGGAAGCAGTGTTTCCTTCCGGAGAGCTCAAGCGCTGATGGAGCCCCATCTGCGGGCTCCTGCGTCAGACCCAGGAATAGCTTCCAGCGGCTCATCCCATGGGACACAGCAGCAGCACTCTGGGTGCTTGTCCCGATAAGAGGGCACGCGGCTCGTCCCGGCCATCACTGACCCTCCAGCCCAATGGCATCGCCAGCATGGCCGCATCAGTGTCCTGGTGGTGGATGCAGTGGGACCTGGATGTCTTTGCACCCTGATTTCCTGGGTGATGCCAGGCAGCAGCACTCGGGCTGGGCTGAATACACCAAGTGGGGTCCCAGGCGTGGCCCAGGAGTCTCTCCTGGCTGTGGGGCACAGGGACATGCAGGGCTGTTCCCTCATCCACCATAAATGACAAATTCCTCAAAAGCTGGAAAATGCTGATCCATGAAAGCCATCCCAGGGTGTCACAGAGGGGCCAGCAAAGCCTGTCACCATGCAGTCGGTGGCAGTGAGTCTCCATCACTGCTGGACCTGCTGGGTCTCCTGTGCATGCACAGCCTGGGGTACGTGTGCCCGGGGTCCATGCCTTGGGGACCCTGCTCCTTGGCGTCCCTGCCCGGGGTGCCCAAGCCAGCTCTGAGCTTCTCTTGGGGTAAGCACAACCTTTAGGCACTGCCCAAGCAAGGCCGTGGGTCCCACCACAAGTGCACATAACCAAACCAGATGTGGGGCTGCACATCTGGGCAGCTGTGGGCAGCGATGCCCCACACTGCAGCCCCAAGGAGCACGAGGCAGTGGGGCACTGGGCAGTGGTACCCCATCCCATTATCCCAGCTCATCCCACCCCATTATCCCACCGCATCCCACAGCATGGCCCTCTCCTTTCGGAGGCAGCCCGCAGCAATGTTTTGCTGTTGTTCCTTGGCATTCCCAGTTCATCCGAGCTGCCCAGGGAAGCTTGTTTTGGTTGGGCTCCAGGCCTGAACAAACAACCCAGGGCTCGAAGGAGGTATCGGGTTTGGGGACGGATTGTGAACATCGCATCCCCGTCTGCTCTGCCCTGGCCCCGGGAGCCTGGCCGGGTGCTGGGGGCTGCTGGGTTCCCGAGGCCCCTCAGTCACCCCCAGGAGCCCCATACACAGCACTGGGGTGTTGGTCCATCCTCCCCACATGCAGCACCCCATGGAGGGGAGGGACAGGGACATGGCCAGGACCCAGCACACGAGGACATGTGGCTTCTCCCTGTCCCATCGGCTGTTCCTGACTCAGGAAGAATTCATTTTAGTTCAGACACATTTGATGGTGCCATCAGGTCTGGGGGGGCTCAGGGCAGGATGGGGTCCCCAGCAGCACTGGCACTGGTGCTGCTCCCCTTGGTGTGGTACAGGCAGCAGATGGGGGTTCCTCCCACCTCTGGATCCCCCAACCAGTGCTTGTGGGATGCTCAGAAATACCAGTGCAGATGGGGACAGGGACAGGGGAGGGTTATGGCTGCAAGAAGGCAGCACAGAATCATCCAGCCCTGGCAATAGGTCCCCAGCACCAGGGCAGCAGGGTGCTGGGGTCCCTCCTGCTCCAGGGCAGCTTTTGAGGTGACCAACAGCACCTCTCCCCTCCACGGTGAGGAATGAGGTTGGTGGGACCCTGCTCACCTCAGTACCCATGGGCTGAAGGGGATACAATCCCAGTTCCCTGTGCTCTGCACCGACCCCACTTGGGTCCCCAGTGCCACCCATGGTTGGGGTCACTGTGCCCCTCTGCAGCCTCTGCTGCTCCCAGGCTGATGCTGGGGCCGAGAGCGGGGGCTTCGTGTCCGTCTCAGCCCTCCCTGTGCCAGCCTGACCTTTTCCATGGGTATGTTCTGCCCCGGAGCTCCGAGATCTGTTTATTTAATAGGGAAAAAAAAGCAGCCAAGCGAATGGGGGGGAGGAAAGGCCTCGCTGAGCCTGTGAAGCAACAAGATTAACGACGTGGTTAAAGGGAAACTCTCCAGCAATCACTCAGCTCGGGAAATGTTTTCCAGACGTGGCTCTCCGACCTTTCCCCACTTCCTCCTCGTGAGCATGTTCCTCCAAGGGAAGATCCCCCAGGATCGGGGGGCAGGCGGTGCTGGATGGGATGCCCAGCACTGGGACCCTCCTGCCCGCTATGGGTGCTGGCAGTGGGGTGATGGTTCTGCTGTTCCCTGCTTCTGGGAAGCAGGGAATGGGGCCTCACTGCAATTTCATCATGCGCAAACAAGTGCAGAGCAGAGCCCTGTGCCCTGGCCCGCTGCCGGCCCCGCTCCTGTGCCAAGCATCCCAGCAGCAACCTCCCACCCTGCCAGTGCTGCCGGGCTCATGCTCCCATGAGCTGCACCGGGATGCGGGGCTGGGATGCAGGATCTCCGGACTCCCTGGCGTGGGGTTGTGTTCCCAGCGTGGGCAGTGCAGCCCCTTCCACTCCCCGCATCCCCTGCCGAAGCTCCGTGTCCCCCCACGGCCGAATGGGAACCTCATGGAGGGGATGCCAGAAATAGAAAAGGCCTTTGGGAAAAGTGGCTCCCCGTGGGCTGGGAAAGAGGAAGCCAGAGCTCAGCTGTGTCCACAGCAGCTTCTTCCCAGCCCCAAGCTCTTCCCTGTGGCGAGGCAGCACAGGCTGATGGACACCCACCTTCCCCAGCCACTGCTGGCCCCAACCTCCACATTCCCAGCCATGGGAATGTGGTGTCCGGGGGCTGGCAGCTGATGCCGATACTGGACACACTTCCAAGCCGCCCCAGCTTGCCAGCAGACCCAGACACACACAACCCTGTGTCAGGTCCAAGGAATCTGGTGCCCAGAGGGGCTCCCCCGCAGCAGCACAGCCCATGGGCAGCTCACTCTGTCCCCTGATAAGCTTCAAAGAGCCTGGGGATGGGATGTGCCACGCTGGAACACTCCCAGGGATGTGCCCAGGGCTGTGCCAGGGAGCTTCCCAAATGACCCGCCCCATCCCTGCTCCCCTCTGCAGCTGGAGAGCTACATCCAGACGGGCATGAAGCCGGAGGCGGCGCAGACAGCGGTGCAGAACCAAACCGCCACCATGCTGGAGATCGGCAGCAGCCTCCTCAACCAGAGCGCCGCACAGAGCCGCAAGCTCACCGACGTGGAGGCCCAGGTACAACCCCTGCCCCCAGGTCCCCACAGCCCCCAGGGCCATGGCGAGGAGCACGGGGTCTCTGCTGCTAAAGCACCCCGAGGTGGTGCATGGTTTAATGCCCTGGTGACACCAGGGGTATGGTGTGGCCGCGGGTGCTCACAGTGATGCTCCCGGGGTAGGTGCTGAACCAGACGTCGCGTATCGAGATGCAGCTACAGGAGAACTCGCTGTCCACCACCAAGCTGGAGAAGCAGCTCCTGCTGCAGACCAACGAGATCCACAAGCTGCAGAACAGGAACAAGTAGGGCCTGGGGGAACCCCTAAGCCCCCAGACCCCAATGAGTGAATCCCATCCCAGGAGCAAGGCTTCACTTTGGGGGGTTAAACTTGCTCAGAGGCTGGCTGGGGTCCATGGCGGGGGGGGTCACAAAGCCCCTGCACAGACCTTTGGGCGTTGGTTTCCCTTTGCTAAGTGTATTCCAGAGGTGCCAAGTGGGGTATGATTTTGTGAGTGCTGCAGGGGATGGGTCAGCTCTGGGTCCCCCCTGATGTGCCAGGGTAACATAAATGGGGCTGGCGCTGCACAGCCACTCTATTCACAACCCCGTCCATCACCGCTGCCTCCCCCTTCCAGCATCCTGGAGGTGCGGGTGCTGGAGATGGAGACGAAGCACCAGGAGGAGCTGGCAGGGGCCCGCTCGGAGAAGGAGAAGCTGCAGCGGTTGGTGAGCCGGCAGAGCGGCACCATCGAGGAGCTGGAGAAGTCACTGCTGGCTGCCAGCACCAACACCAGCCTGCTCCAGCGCCAGCAGCTCCAGCTCCTCGAGTCCGTGCAGAGCCTGGTGCGCCTCATCTCCCAGGGGAGAGGTGAGATGGGGCCATGCGGGCAGGGTGCAGGCAGGGTGCAGGCAGTGGGAGAGCTCCTTATTCTCCCAGCATAGCCCTGGGGAGATGGGGCAGAAGAAGGAGAAATAACCCATGGTCACCACAGCACCAAAGGGCAAGGGGAGAGCAGCAGAGCCAGGTGGGGCTGTGGGACCAGCCAGGGTTCCACTGTCTCACTGCGCCTCTGCCGCAGCCACGCTGCCGGGGCAGGAGCAGCAATTCCAGGACTGTGCCGAAGTGCACCGGGCCGGCAGCCGCGCCAGCGGCGTCTACACCCTCCACATCAGCAACCTCAGCGAGCCCAAAAAGGTGAGTGTGGCCAGGCAAGGGTGCTGCCAACCCCAGCGCACGCTAACCCCAGCCCAGTGCTGCTATTCCCATTGCCCGGCTGTGGCTGCCCCATCCCTGGCAGTGTTCAAGGCCAGGTTGGATGGGCCTTGGAGCAAGCAGCTCTAGTGGAAGGTGTCCCTGCCCGTGGCAGGGGTTGGAACTGGATGACCTTTAAGGTCCCTTCCAACCCAAACCATTCTATGGTTCTATGATCCCAATCCCATCTGGATGGAAGGGCAGATGCTGCAGAGGGCATGAAGGGAATTGTTGCTGGGTGAAGGCAGGGCTTGCACAGACCCCTCAGCAAGCTGCAGCATCCAAGCAGCACCCACACAGCACCATGCAGCACCCATGCCTGCTGCTGCCCGTTCCGCAGCTCATCCCGGCTCTCCCCACTGCAGGCATACTGCGACATGGAGACAGACCGCGGCGGCTGGACCGTCATCCAGCTCCGTGCCAACGGCAGCCTCAGCTTCCAGAGGAGCTGGAGGGAGTACAAACAGGTCTGTGCCTGCCCAGGGAGCGGGGGACACCGGGGGATGCGCTGGGGACACCCGGGCACCCCACGCTCACCCTCCCCACTGCTCCCGCAGGGGTTTGGGGATGCTGCAGGCGAGTACTGGCTGGGGAACGAGGCCGTGCATCTCCTGACGAGCCAGGGCCCCTACTCCCTGCGCGTGGAGCTGCGGGACTGGGAAGGCGGCCAGGTCTATGCCCACTACGGGAAATTCCAGCTGGGGAGCGAGCGGCAGCTCTACAGGTAGGAAAGAGGCACCTCCGGCCCTGCCTGTCCCCTGCTGCCCCGCAGTGGCCATGGGCGAGGTGGCTGCGGGGCCCCGGCGGTGCAGGATCCCATAGGACTTCACTGGGATGTCCGGGGGGGGGTTATGGCTCAGCGGAACTCGTCCCCTGGTGCTGGGGGTATTGCTGTGCTGCTCCTTCTCTCCCCAGGCTCCTGTTAGGTTGAGATGAGCTCTTAGGCAGCAGCTCTTCCCTGGGAGGGTGCTGAGGCGCTGGCACAGGGTGCCCAGAGAAGCTGTGGC
>WYDI02041167.1:0-85730 GCA_009867235.2 Psittacus erithacus
CAAGGAAAGGTAAAAAGTAACAAAGAAAAAAAAAAAACCAAAACAAACAACCCCCCCCCCACCCCACCCAAAAAAAAAAAAAAAAAAAAAAACACCAAAAAAACAAACAAACAAACAAACAAAAAAACCAAACCACACAACCAAAAAAACCGAAGGCCAGTCAGGCTGGTTGGTGTGGTTGGGGCCAGGGAGGATCACCTATCTGTCAATGCCAGCAGTGCAGCAGGAAGCAGCAATGCAGCAGAATAAAAGACTGTCCCTGGGAACTGTGGACACCAGACCTTCACCCCCTCCTGTCTAACTGGGGTGATGAGTGTTCTAACATTTAATCTAGCACATCACCAAATTCCAGCTAGATTTCAGGTCCGTTAGTAAGTAATAACCTACTTGCACACTTTCAAGTTCTGCAAACCCTGCTTGCAAAGTCTCTTTGCATCTGCTGAAGATGCCCAATAACCTACCCCAAAAGACGGGCCCACAGAATTACACTCAAGGAAATAAAAGAATAGCTGTAGTAAGTGAAAACCCCTGGATTGCAGAGATACTAGGTTTTAGTTTCTTAATCATTTTACACAAAATCATTTGTTAAACCCACACAACTCTCAATTTCCATGTTTTTAAAACCTTTCTGCATTGTACTCCAAAGTCACCTACAAATCAAAATATTTTTACTGTAGCTTGTCCAATGAGACACAACAAATACGATGTAACTACATGTGTATCTACTCAAGTTTATGATTATTAAGAACACTCTTTAAGATGATCACAGCCTGCTTTATTATATCAATATAACAAAATAAGCAATGATTAACATTATTGCACTCCTAAGACTGGGACACAATCCTGCAATCCTGGCACACCCACAGTATGAATTCTGTTCAGTTTATAATAAGTGAATAATTTATTTACACTTCTAGGGGATCATGATTATGACAGAAGAATACATTAACATTAGTATGAATAAAAATCTGGTCCTGTAGTTACATCTTTAATCATTCTGTCATTTGTTGTTTATGCATTACAATATGTTTTATTGTTTCAAAGACAGCATACACTGTTTTTTACTGCTATTTTCACCCTGGACATAGCCTTCTACAAGCCAAAGTTATTTGTGAATATTTAATGAATTAATGGTATAAATAAGTCTCTTGAAAACAAGACAACACAAACCCCCTAAAACAAAGAGCTGTTTCATTCATAGTTATTGCTAGACATCCTTCTCCCTGTTTCTCATACAAATGCATACTGACATAGATAGATATTCCAAGGTGATGAAAACATCAATTTTCATGCACGCTGATGCGAGTAACAATGGTTGCAGATTTTTTTCTGCCATGCATCCCTACTTCCTAGCATTGCAAAACCTGTTTTCAGACCTGCACACAATTTGTTACAACTGATACTTACATTTTTACCAAAGGCTTATCCCAACAACTTGGCATGATTTGTGCGATTACAGAGTCAGGATGTAATCATTCAAACTCTGCCATCAAAGATTTTGAAGACAATGCAATTCCAGTGGCTTTTACAGATTTTGCATCAGGTTCCAAAACAGACAGTAAGCCACTTCATGAGGACACCATCTCTTACTGTTTCTGCTCTTACCCAGTTGAGGCAGCTGCTACTCTGGGAGATTTGGAGCAATTTTTCCTCTCATTACACCTTCGTAATGACGGGTCTCTTTTGCTGCTGAGCTAGGCAAGCAAGTATAACACAGAGACCTTAATTTAGCGCCAAGTCATTCCAACTCAACCTGATGTATGTTCACAGCATGGTGCTGTGCACAGTGTTTGCACACACCTAATAGGAATATAATTAACTGACCCTACTATCTAGTGGGTTTTTAGGTCCCATTTCAGACTGGCATGAACACAGCTTCCGCTCCGCAAGAGAGACCACAAAGCCTCTCACCCAGCCTTCTCCACTTTGGGCAGCGAAGTCTCTTGCAGGGAAAACAAGCCAGGTAGCAGGATGTTATTCCTGCCTGGGCAGTGTTCTCTGCACAAGCTGTCGGTATGGTTGGTATTGATCAAAACTGAACAGTTTGTCTTAAACCACTGTATCAGAACTAAAGGCATTTGTCTTCATTTGAACATTAGCAGTTTTCACAAGTGATAGCTCCCTCCTCACTTAGAAATTATTACATTTATTGTTACTGCAATGTCGTATGTGTGTTATTTTTGGATACCACTTTGCTAAGCAGTGTCCAAACACAGAACAAAGACAGCCCCTGACCCAGAGCCTTGCAATTTAAATAATCTCAGATACTTGTGCAATTCACCCTGCACTGATAGCTTCAGTCTTCTATAACATTCAATGAACCACACTTGTGGAAACTCATAAGAATTTTACCAATGGATTTCATTTAACATAGAACAAGGCTTTAAAAAGAAATATTGCCTATCAATCTATTTTAGAGATAAAAAATAAAAAAAAGAAGGCAGATTCATGTTCTAATTCAGGAATGTTCTTGATTGATCAGCCTACAAGCTCCGAACTAGTATAACATCACTGGTTTTGGAAGTATGAGTGTAGGTGATAACACCAACACTTGCACAGTATAAAGATTAAGAAAGAAAGTTACGTATCATGGCCCTAATTCCAAATTCCCTGTTAGGGAGCACTGTGTGTCTGAGAACTCTGAGAACTCAGGAACACATACATACCCCACCGATAACAAGGAAGGGAAAAGGAGCACAAGGGGTTTTTAAAAAACAAATCATGATGCATTCCTTTTGATAGTTTCCCAAATAAAAATGTCTAAAATATATTACAAATGTTAGAGTGTAATGTATTTTTATTAAAATGTTTAAAATATATAAGTGTGCTGGTTTTGGCTGAGTTCCAGCTAATTTTCTTCGTATCAGCTAGTATGGAGCTGTGTTCTGGATTTGTGCTGAAAACAGTATTTATAACATAGTGATGTTTTTGTTGCTGCTAAGCAGGGCTTACACAGAGCCAAAGCCTTTTCTGCTACTCACCCCACCCCCCCAGCTAGCAGGTGGGGGGGTAGGGGGCACCAGGGATTGGGCGACACAGCCAGGACAGTTGATCCCAGCAGACCCAAGGGATATTCCACATCATACGGTGTCATGAGCAGCATGTTAAGCTGGTTTAAAAAGGAGAGGGAGACGTTTAGAGTGATGTTTTTTGTCTTCCCAAGTAATCACTACAGATGATGGAGCCCTGCCTTCCGGGAGATGGCTGAACATCTGCCTGTCCATGGGAAGTGATGAATGGATTCCTTGTTTGTCTTTGCCTGTGTGTGTGCGTCTTTTTCTTTACCTATTAAACTGTCTTTACCTCAAACCCTGAGTTTTCTCACTTTTACTCTTCTGATTCTCTTCCTCCACTCTACCAGGGGAGTGAGCAAGAGGCTGTGTGGGGCTGAGCTGGCAGCTGGGGTTAAACCACAACAATCAGTATAAATAAAAGTGAAAAAGGTGCCTGGGTTTCTGTCCATAAATCTCATTGAAACTTTACAGAAATACTAGTATCAGGGTATGAGAATTTCTGTGTTTTGGGCCAAAATGGGGAACAGCCTTGTCACTTGCATGAATTTAGAAAGCCAAATGTCCTTCCCTCTACCACTTTGTCACTTTTCCTTTACCTAACCATCTTTTTTAATATATAAAACCTCCTAAAAATAAATTCTAAGGTTCAGTTCCTTGGAACAGAAGACAAGTGAACAGATGCAGCTTTTGGTCTGACTCATCAGGGAGCCCTGTGTACAGCAGTAGACCATCTCACAGCCTGACACCAGGGCATCACACGTAGGTAAGTCTCCCTAACCTCTGCTACACACATCACTCCAGTCTGAGAGTGCCTATTTCTTGTAGCACTGATTTCTTACAGTCAGCAATACAGAATGAGTCATGCAAACAGAGCTGTGCCCTCTTCTATTCCCACTAAGCAAAGGAAGCTGCCATTTCTAAACTCAATACTGATATGATATCATAATAATATTCCACAAGGGCTGGTGATGGGACCTTTCCACTCACTGGGGACTGGACTTGCAGCATGGCAGAAAAATAGGGCTCTCTGTAATTGCTGTTAAACTTTGTGGCAGGTTTAAATTTCATGTTTCTATAGGGATTATCAGCTTGTGCACATACCCACGCTGTACTGAAGGAAACACTTCTGGGGATCTTTTGAATAAGCAGTTTTACTGTAAGGCTTCAACTGTGCATAAACAAAACAATACCAAATTACTCGGTAAAAACTAAAGTAAGTTGCAAACATGTAAAGCTATGGGAACTACCAACAGTAAAGTTTTGTCTGGTGAGCTGGGCAACCCATATATGTGGTAACTATATTGGGACATAGCAGTTACATCACTAAGTAGAAGTTGTAAGCATACGCTGGCCACTACTGTGATGTCTTTACAATGCTTATAACCAATTTGCTACAAATCACCAACCATCTAAAGAATAACCGTAGTGAAAACTATAGCTTATTTTGAACCTCTTAAGGCTAAAAACTATCCAAGGGAAAAACAAAAACAAAACCAAAAACAAAATCTGCATGCATTCTGACAGCAAGGGGGAGGAGCACAGAAAAGGAAAATAAAGAACATGTAAAATATTTAAAAAGAACCTTCTAATTTTTTCCCTCCATATAATCACTTCTTTAAACTGTGCAATTCCCCTCACACTATCCCCTATAATTGACCTTGAATACTTGAATTTTTAGGACTGAATTATAAATTCTCAATAAAAGAAATTCTTTAATGTGTAAGGTCAGAGTTCAGCAAGCATTCATTAGCACTGAGGCAACAACCATAACCCAAACTCCTCACTGTGGCCTGATACCCAGATAAAGAAGCAAAAGAAAACCAGTAATATAGCCTAAATCCCCATTTCAGTGTCCATTTTTCAAATATGTTAAGCTATTGGAGCAAGAAATTTTATTTTGAAGAAACTGATTTCTGCTTCAGTATGATCATATTTTCTAAGGACTGTTTTTAAGAAATTATGGCAAATAATTTTGATTCCTTTAGCAGCAAAATATTCTGAATAGTTTAAGGTGTTGGTTAAAATGGGGAGCCAAAAAATGAACTACTGCATTTAAAAATGCATAGACCATAGGATGTGTCTTGGTATCCAGTAATGAAATAATTAAAAAAATCCATAAATTGCTCTCTGATCTGAAAGAATTTGGAGTGTGTACAACCATTTTTGCTGAACAGAAGAAAGATTGTTCCCTGAATCAAGTTTTACAGATCCAAGATTAATAGGAAAGAAAATCTAAAAAAAGGCATTTTGTCTTTGAATGCAGGTAAGTCCTCCTTTGTGGGTATTCTTATTCTCTTCAGACTTTTGAATTTAGAGAAACTGTCTTCCCTTTGCTCACCATTCTTATGAGACATTGGTACTACACATGAGCTTTTCCACTCCACTGTGTTCCCATACAACTGTTGTATGGACAAATCGTCTGTAAATAAAAGGGAATTTAACCTAAATAAAACTTTTCCTGCTCTAGTTAGATGACCCTGAAAAAGAAGATACTTTTTAAGTAAGCAAGGAGAGTTTTCTGTGCTTGTTTTCAACTTTTTGTCTTTTGCACTCCCTTTCCCCAAGTTGGGTCTACTATTTTTGGCCCAGAAACCAATCTATCTTGGCTTGATAAATTATTGTGAAGGGATGACTATACCCATTATTGCAGCGGTTATTATTACTTTCCATATCTATAAGGCTAATTCTATAGACCCAAATAAAACGAAGAATATGTTCTTACTGGTATTCCCAAAATTCTTTTGCTGAGAATACACAAACAACATTGTTCCAAAGAGAAGGAAAATATGAATTTAAAAGAAGTCAAGCTCAACATACATTAGAACATGTGCCTCTGCTTCCTCTATTAAATGTACATAAACTGCTTTCAAGCAGCTGAAAAATCCATCATTTAACTATTAGTGTTTCCAGATACACTTAGGAAACCAATTTCTTATTTGGATCAATTGTTCTTTTCTGGATTTGGTTTATGTATATCAGACATTCTCTGATGTACTTCTGTGACAGACTGCCTTACTGCCTCCATTGTTTGATAAAACAATAGATCTGTTGTCTACCAGTAGCATTTGCAACAAAAATAACAACCAGTTACGTCAGGTTTTAGTTATGAGTTGCTTTGAGAGATAAGTATTATAAAAGAATAGCCTAACATTTACTGTTAATCTATACTCAGTCAGCAAAACCAGAAATTAAGGCTAGAGGCAGAGAAGAATTCATTCATAGCACAGCTTCAAGTCAAGATGATGATGGATCATCTTTGATCACTCTTGTATTAAATATTTAACAGTTAACTTCTGCCGCCACTGGAGAAACATGACTGCCAGTAGCACATTTTAGATCCAGCGAGCCAAGAGAAGGTAAAAAACTGTGATAAACAGCCAGCATTATCAATACATAAACAATATTTGATCTGTTGACAGTAATTAGAGTACTGGCTAGAAAAAAAAAAAAAGAAAGATACATAATTGCTTCAGCATTTGGGGGCTAAAAATAGATTTAAACTAACTATTCAGACTTGGTTTGGTTGGTTGGTTTTGGTGGGTTTGTTTTCCCATTTTGTTTGTTTTTTGTTTTGTCTTGTTTTTGTTTCTTTGGGTTTTTTTAACTACCAGTAAAAATATGCACGCCGGCACTGCAGAAACTGCTAAAGGCAATTTCCAATGTAGTGAAGTGTGGCCTTGGGATTATACATACAATGTACAGTCTAAAATAAGGTCCTCAAGCCAAGCAAAGAATTTAAACACATACTGCAAGGGAAATCAGATTAGCTAAGAAACTTTTTCTTTTTTTTCTCCTGTATGAATTACAACTGAATTACAAGCAGGTGCATCCACCTTCTTGTACCAAATAAATACTTAACATTTGCCTAGCAGTTTTCATGTGTGACCTGCTTACTGGAAGTTTTGTGAGGGAATAGTATTTCCAAGAATTAAGACAGATGTTTACTTATTTGTGGGAAATAAGAATGAGCAGAGAGCAGAAAAGGATTTCACCTTCACACACAGACGGATTTGTGTGTATGTGTTTTGTTTCTTTGGTTGGTTGGTTCTGGTTTTATTAAAGCAAGGAAAGAACACAAACTGATGGGCAGAAGAAAGGATGCCTAAACGAACTGCTCAGCCTAAACCGACTTCATTGCCAGAAGTTAGAGAGTGGTACAAGCAGTCAAAAATGGTGCTAAAAATGCGCTCTCTGAGGAAGCAGAAAATCCATTTCTGTTTTCAGTTCTGCTGCTGTAAATCCACAGTAACTCCGGGCACATGACATGAGCTGTTCTAGATGTACATGGGCACATGCAGCTCATGTTTCCCTGATACATGGGCATGTTAAAGCCATGTTGTGCATTCAGAAGGCAAGGTACTTTCTTCCTTTGCAGAGAAAAAAATAAAAGATGAGAGACTACCTTCTATGTAACCTAGAAAAGCAGCATGCTTCTCACAGCAGAGACAGGTCTCCAGAAAAGCAAAGCAAATTTACACTTTTCAATGATATAATGCTCTACTTTTTCTTCTTTATAAACCAAATATTTTTATTTTAACAGCTATAAACAACTGAAGACCTTGCACAGAGCTATCTCAGTAACAGGACCAGTATGGGAAACTGCAAAAAGTAATCTGCTTACAGGGCTCATAATTCATACATGAAAGTAACATATTTATAAGTGCTCTAGATAGTGTGCCTTGAAAAGTTATAAACACAAACACCTATCGGAGTTAGATCCAATAAAAAACTTTGATTTTCATTATGAAGCCCACGTATGACAGACAGCAATACACTGATACCAGCAATGAAAAGGCAGGTGTTAAAACCTATGTAAATTAATCCCCCTCAAAACAAACACAGAAACCTGAGCAATAAAACAGGAACAGTTTCTGGCATTGTGTGACAGCAGCAATTCGTACTTTCCCTGCCTTTTACTCCCAAACTCCCTCAGCCAGATTACTCTGAAGCCCTTCCAACCCGTTTATACTTATCTGGCTGTCCACCATCATTATCTGAACTACATTCTGCCCTCATGGATGACCTTAAATTGCAGTCCTGGAAAATACCTTGCTCACCAACCCACTTGCTATAATTAGCATTCTGAGAGCTAACAGTACAGCCATTAAGGCACTGAGAAAGACACATGTCCTGCCTCAGCTCAATGCCTATCAAGTGATCAGTCAGATGACCATTAAAACAGTGAAGTCTTTATTCATATGGTCAACTCGCCTGCCTCAACCCATAAGCTGTTTCTGTAAGATTTCCCATAGAGGCATGGATAATGGTGCTCTTTCATGTTACTTTCCTCACTATGAAATGGGGCGTTTCCAAATCTCCTTTCCTATTTCCAGGACACCCTGCAATAAGTTGAAGATGTTCCAGCTGAAGTAAGGAGAAATTCACTCCAGATCTAAGAGTTGTTCCAGGCACTAAATCTTTCACAAAGAACCATTCTAATTGTCCTATCTCATGTTCCTAAGCAAGCCCATCCAATCAGAAGCTCATTTCTTTTCCATTAAAGCTATGTTTGAGAAATTCGATTTCAAGCTGTTAGCACAGATAGGAATTTATTCTTCACCTACACTGAAGTCTGTAGGAGAGAGGGTAGGAAAACTACCTGAAATTAATGAAAATCTGCCTCACAAATGCACTTGTTCTGATTTTTAGTGACAAAAAAAGTTGTCACTGTAATTGTTCTGCATGTTCCCCTTTTTTGATCTTGCCAACTCCGCAACAGTATTTTGTATTCCTTTTTTTTTGACAAACTCAAATTAGAAAAATCAACCAACCAAACAAAAAACAACCACCAAAAAACCCCTCATATTCCACTGGAGTTTTACATGGCTATTTCATCTACCTTAGCCTCAATAAATTTAACTTACAAACAAAACAAATTAAAGCTGGTATCAATGCAGAATATCAACAACTACTTTTAAAGACATTTTATGCTATCCATCCACTCTGTTTTAGCAAACATGCCTAAAGTTATACCAAAACACTGACATCAAATTGCAATGCTACAGTAAACAGCATGGCACAAACCTCACTGCTGAAGTCCTTCAGATCAACAGGCAAAGCATTCCTGACAATATGTGATAGAATCAACATTTGCAATACCAAGGATCTAGAAGCTCTATTCCATTAAGTATTTAGGGCCCCTGACGCCAAAACTGAAGAGTAAAAGCAAGAGAGAAAATAGAAAGACAGACAGAAAGAACTAAACAAACAAAGCAACCTTACCTTTCACAAGCTCGGACAGTCCATGCAGCAATTATCCATAATGAGATACTAAAAACCAATAGTACAGTTCCTGGACATATTGTCATAAGAGTCTTCATAACAAAACGGGTATTGAAGTTTATCTTATTTAACGCTCCAATGCTTCTAGATGAGGCATCAGTGAAAAGTTTGCTGTGCAAAAGCATAACTCTAGCAATAAGATATAGTCTTAAGAACATTGGTATAGACAAAATAATATCCACATCAGCTGTTGTTGTGGATGGAGCGTAAGAAAAGGCGAGCCGGGCTGTCCATGTAAATGTATAGTTCCCAGGTATGGGATGTATAGCACACACCAGTATTTCCAAGCAGATAAAGAAAATACGCTCATAAGTCATGGCTATTCTCCAGTCATCTGCTCCATTGTCCACCATGAACAACTGAAATAATAAAATAAAAAGTTAACTTTAGTATGTCATTAAAAAAACTTGTTATAATGCTATTGTAAAATACCACAGTTTTCAAAGCTGCCAATGATCACTAAAAATAAAAATAAATACGCCATTTCAGAAAACGACATTACTACATCACGATGAAGGGAAACATAATGCTGGTTAAGACAAAAAGCATTTTTCATGCGCTATTTTAAAAACTATACATGAAACTGAACTTTCACGTATTATTTACTAAGAATTCTTCATATTTTCTTTAATTGTCATTTTTGATAAAACAAAACTCTGGATCAATTAAGCTTTGTCCCTTCAAAATCAATTGCTTACTCTATGTTCATAAAATTGAGAAAAATTTAAGAAAGTGTGAAAGTGTTTGTAGAATGAATATCTAAATTACAAACTGAAAATATTTTCTATGATGCAACATTAAGCCTGCCCTAGTGCTCATCCATGCATCAGCTTGAGCAGCATTACGCCAGCTTTTTTCAAGCTTCAGGCACCAACTCAGAGCAATGTAGGATGCAAAACTGCACAAAGCCTAAAAAAGATATCTCATGGTGAAAATCTGAAAAAGGCCAGTAAACATCCAAGTAGCCCAGGCAGTCAGAGGATGTCTACTCTGGCTGTGTTTGAAAATTAAATGCACACGTTGGTTTTTTCACAAAGGCCTTCAATTTGCCACCCAGGAACAAAAATACTGAAATATTTCACACTATTTAGTAAATGATGTTCCTTATGACTTACTAAATAAATACTTAATCAAACAGTACTTGTCACTAGTAGAATGTAGTGGTATGTAAGAAGTTGCAAATACTAAACTTTTCAAAAAGGAACATAACCCATAATGACAAAGAAGATACAATTTGAATGACAGGAGAACAGTTTCTTACCACTTCAACTATAGTTCAAATCTCAACAAGGCTGTTCAGTAAAAAGGCAGGAGGAAATAAAAATATTCTAGCAGGATGTTTAAAATTAGATTATTCAAAACTAATGGGTGAGAAGGAATAGTACACAAACAATGTCCTTCTTAATGTAACAAAAGTATTTTCAACATATACACAGCCAAAAAACCACTCATCTGCACTGCTCTTTGCTCCTTTCCATCTTGCAAGAGTTTAAAAATGTAAGCCTGATCTCTCTGTATATGTTTTTTAGAGATCAAAAACACCCTCTACATTGACCTTCCAATATATTCAGTGCATCTTTCAGAAAACTGCTCCAGTCATTTGTCTAAAAGTGATAACCACAAAAAAAATTTACTGTAGTTGAGTTGATACTAAAAGAAATATGGAAGTTAACCATGGTAAGAAACAAAAGTGATTTCTGCATTTGTGGACACCTTTTTCATCCCTTCACATTCTTCCCCTTCATCTGACTGTATTGGGTGTCAGTGACAAGGTTTTGGTACTGGAGATGCTGCAGGGGTGGTGTCTGCGAGAAGAGGACAGTCCTGTCCCACTGCAGGAAATAGCTGAGCTCATCAACGAAGCTGGTGGTGCTTCTGCAAAAGCATATTTAAGAAAGCGCAAAATGCTGCCTAGGCAGTGAGAACTGAGGGAAATAATGTGTGAGGAAATGCTAAGGTCAGAGAAGAAGGGGGAGGAGGTGGTTCAGGCACCAGTACAGAAATTTCCCTGAAGAGGGCCATAGTGAAGAAGGCACCTCTCTGAAGCCCATGGAGAGGACCACGCTGGAGCAGATACCTACACTGTAGACCATGGAGTACCCCACACCAGAGCAAGCTGGATATTTCCTGAAGTAACTGACACCTACAGAGAGGCCATGCTGGAGCAGGTTCTCCTTCCAAGAACTAATGCCTGAGGAGGACCCATGCTGGAGCAGGTTTATCCTGAAGGGCTGCAGACCAAGGAGACAACCCACACTACAGCTGGGGAAAGGTGTGAGGAGGAAGGAGCAGCAGAGAGGAACTGTCATGGACAGACTCCTATTCCCCTACCCACTGTGCCATTGGTGGGGGAGAAAATAGAGGAGCTGGAAATAAAGGAGAGATGTTGAGCATGGGAAGAGGGGCACAGGGCAAGGTTTTTGTTTCTTGCCATCCTACTCTGCTTTTA
Organism: Psittacus erithacus; assembly: GCA_009867235.2. Lineage (NCBI taxonomy): Eukaryota > Metazoa > Chordata > Aves > Psittaciformes > Psittacidae > Psittacus > Psittacus erithacus. Next base: position 11,746 of record WYDI02041167.1, read on the forward strand.
ACTAGCAATAAATTAAAGTATTTTTCCCCAGTTAAGGCTGCCAGCGCTGGTAATTGGTAAGGGATCTGCCTGTCTTTATACTAACTCATGAATATTTTCATCTTATATTCTCTCCTTGTCTTATTGAGGAGGAAAAGTGAGACAGCAGCTGGGTGAGGGTCTGGTAGCTGCCCAAGGTGAAGCCACCATACTTACCTTCCTGCAATGCCATACTATTAAAACACTGTGTTGAATTAAGCTAAAGAAGCACTCAGTGAACTCAATCTATGTAACATGAGCACATACACTTTCTTTTACCTTTTGTCATTCTATAAACTTCACATACTTGATACGTGAATTGATACTGGAAAGCCACATTATGTATGTGTGTGTGTAGGTATGCATTACCAAAGGAGTGCTGGTTTGCACTTAGCAAATATACTATTTGGTATGAAGGATCAAACTTTTAGCATACAGAAAGGCTCAAGTGCATTTGATTCTTGTGATTAGCCTATAACTGCTATCAGTCCTATCACAGAAGTGCTACATCAGTTTATGAAGAGGCCCACATATTTAGAACACCCAGAACACAGAGGAATAGTAGCCAGCTTGACTGAGAAGGGGATAATATAATATCAATTTTTATTAAACCTCTCAAACAACATATGTAGTATATCAAATTAAATGTCTCAAATGCTGCATGGATTTCCAAAGAAAAGAATAAATTAAAAACAGAGCTAATATTTTAATTCTCAGATATATCTCAAATACATGTCACATTGGCAGTGTTTGAAAATTTCATTTAAAAAGAAAATTTCAAAATCTGCTGAAAAAAGCAGTCGTCTTTTGTCCTCCCTTTTTACCTATCATCTTCAAACATTTCAGGATGAATTCCATATGCAGAAAGGCAATTCAAGAAAAACAATTCAATCTGAAGATGAGAATGGAAGACTACCAAGTTAGGCATTAAAATTTGATTTTAGAATTTTCATAGCAGATAATTTTATTTAATCATGGAGTTTTTAAAAAACTTTGAGATGTTATTATGGAATAGATAATATATTCACCTGCCAGCAGAGGAAATCCTAACATGCTACAAAGAAAGAAGTGTCTTAGTAGTGCTCACTAGAACAGGTTATGTTTGCAGATACAGAAGATCCCTATCAACTTCCCTTGATCTCAGCTGCGCCAGCTTCTTCTAAGGAAAATAATATTTCAAGGTGATACTATCTTCAGCTGTCATATAATGAGATTTCAGGGGTGAAAACATGGAAGGTAGGAAACACCAAAAGCCACCATGGACTACAGACCCAGTACAAACATTTCTATTTCATAAAAACATTAACATTTCAAAATAATATTCATAAGGAAGATTTCCTTACAATACTGTGTCTCTAAAATAAAACTGTGCTGGATCTCAAACCCTCTGGAACAAATATGAGCCTCTGAAACAAGCTGCAGTAATAATTAAACAGGGACATACTAAGACGACAGACAAATTAGTACAGCTTTTCATGTACATTTTGTATCCTTGTAATTAGGCAACCCACTAAATGCAAGTTACACCTTTCATCTGTCAGATGCAGATGTATTTGCGCACTCCTACATGCTTGGCTAGGTACTTTCTCTATTCAGAAACTGAGGAAGATAAATGAAGAAGAAGAGAAAGAGCAGCTGAATAGCACAATTTAAAGGGTGTGCTTACACCCTTCTAGCTGCTTTCAGTCAATCCTGTTATAACCATGCATTAATTTCGAGATACAACCCCCTGTCTGAATGGAGAATGATGGTAGCAATAAAAACAATGTAACAAAAGAGTGAGGAAACTGTTCCTATAGAACTGAGTCCTGCACCTCACAGAGAAGGCCAAAGTCCAGTCAAGGTCTAAGATGTTACGCCTGTTCATAGCTTTCAAATGTCTTATAATTATTCAGCACTGGAATCTAATGCAAGTACTTCATCAGTGTTCTGCAAGGCTCTTCAAATGGAGAACTCTCATATACCTTTATTAAATCTACACTCCATAAGAAAAACATAAGAAAATTTGATTTCACCTGAAATTGTCATATATTTTCAACATGTTGTACATAAATTTAAGACATTAATGACTCTTTAACTTCAAATAAAGCTGTACTGGAAGGGACTTAACAAATCTCTGCAATTGTATAATTTAAAAATCTAAATTTAATATGGTTAAATATCTGAGTCACTTAAACCTTACTAAAACTGACAGGGCTATGATTCAAGAGTAGCAAAATATAGCCCCTGGGGCTGTTGAATTGCCAGATTTTTTGACCAGACATTTTCCTACAATTTCTATTCCCCAAAATATCATCTATACAACAAAAAACCCCAGAACATTATGTTACTCAGAGAGAACGAAGATACTGCTTTTGCCTTACTACTCCAAACAGCCAAGTCACTGTCCCTCAGAACCCCATCAAGTACAAATTCTTAAAAACCATCTGGAGATAGGAGATAGACATCTCAAGCCTTTAACACAGTTCCCCTAACCAGGGGATAAAAAAACCCTTTTCCATCATCAGAAGACATGTAACCAAATGGTCTATACGTTATCTAAAGGCCTGTCCTTAACCTTGGAGAGCCCGCTGAAGTTCTGAGGGCTGCTGTACTCCTCACCCTAATTACAAGACAACAGAACAGAGACATTAATCATATAAGAAGTGATTAAGACATCAAACACCTTCCGCCTGCAAAGCAGAGAAGGCAACTGATGTTCTTCTCAAAATTACATGAGGACTTGGCAATCTTACATTTTCCAGAATGTTTCCCACATAGAGAGTTAAAAACAAACTTTCTAGTAGGCCATTAGAAATTGATCCACAAGGCCTCTATAGAAAATAAACAGAATATTTACATTACTATGTAACAAATGTGTTTACTGGGTGACCACAGCAATCCAGAGCAGCAGCTTCATAAACTGGCGGAGATATAATTAAAAAGATACAGTTTCCAGCCATAGCTTTTTTCTCCCCGGAAACTAAGAACTAAGCAAGGTTATTTGCATGTAGCCAGCCCTAAGGAAACATTCCAGCACTAACCCAACCTAACCTAACCTAGCCACAACATTTTCAGAACTCAGCTCACACCAGTCACCACACAACTTTCTGCTCTTGCTGCTCTGGCTCCCTCTCGCTGCTAAGAGAGTGCAGGAGGACATGAACTATGTCAACTTCACTGTATCTGAAACAGAAAGACACAATGAAATGCTTAGCTTCCCTAAGCACTTCCCCAACTATAAAAAAATTACCCCACTGAGTAAATTTTCATGTAAATAAAACAATCCTAAAACAACAACTAAAAAAATCTCTTAAAAAACTTCTGGACTTTCAAGTCTCCTGTAACTATTAAAATGATCTTGGCAATACAGGGATGGAAACAATGATTTCAAAATTTGGGATTAATTTAGTTTTGCACTGATGCAGCAATTTCAAAACTTCATATATGAAGAACACAGAACATCTTACCACAAACTAACTATGCTATTTTACAGAACTAATTTTCAGAATGCATTTTTAAAGAAACTTAATGGTCTGTGTTATATTTTTCCCCATTTCAAGTACCTCTGAAATAAAGTAACTGTGATTCTACGACCTTCTTGCACAGCAAAAACTACCTGAGGAGAACTATCCACATTCCAATATTTTTATGTTTTAATTTTAAATTATTTCACAATTCTTCAGTTAGGATTTTTTTTCCTTCATTCAGTACTAAAAATAACCTGTTCTACAGATCACTGCATGAAGAAATGCCATCTCCCAAAACGCATGCCATCTGCCAATGCTCCCAATGTGAGAGAGGCCACACCCTCTTCAGGAAGATCAGCTTCATTACCCCTAGGAAAACTGGAACCAATTAAAAAAAGGCAGCATTTCCTGAAGAAATTTGCAATGTTTTTGCAAGTGAATAGGGGAAACAAAGTTGAAGGAAGAAACACCAAATCTGATGCTAGAAAAATGAGCTAACTCATTCATCCTGCCAAAGGAGTTCATCAGCAACTCTAAACTTAGAAAACTTTTTTAAGGGATGACTGGTAGCAACACATCATATCCACAAGAATCTGTCTTCTCTGCTCCTCCCTTAGTGTTTACTCATGACATAAATACTCCAGGAATTTTGGGAAGTTTGTGTGTTTGTTTTTAAAGTGGATGAATTTTTATTTAACTGACAATGGGTGAATATACATCAGCACCACTGGAATTATACAGTCCCTGTAGTTTTCTTACTTTCTCAGAAACACAGTTAAAGTGAGAACTTCATTTAGGGATATGTTGAAAATAATACCAAATACAGAAATGCAGTATCTAAGCATTTAGGTGCTGTCCTAAAACAAAACCACTTAAGTAAGGGAAGCTAAGAACTGGGCAGCAGCAGAAGCAGGGTGGAGTGAAGAGGTATTTGCGTATTTAAAAACTGAAGAAATGTAGTCACACACTAATCCTAAGTGTATAGAGACATTCCTGCAAGAACTGTCTCTGTAATTCACCTTGGTAAGTAAAACTGGGAGGGAGCAGTAATAAAGCAGCTATTTAGTTAGTATCTCTTACCCCTGAAAGCCTATAGTGGGCTTCTGACTAAACCATATAGCAGATAAAGTCTTTAAACTGCTTCAAAGATTAAGTTAAAATATCTTTAAGAAGGGCAATTTTCAGCATCAGCTTAAATAAACACAGGCATGAGTTTCTTTAAAGGCATTTATTTACCTGTATTTCTTTATAGGTAAAATACTGGTTTACTTGATCACTACTAATTACAACTGCAGCTACTTCCTCAGAAGAAAATCAAAACAAAACAAAAAGCAAAACAAAACAAAACAAACTCCCCAGAGCAAATCAAATCCAAGTATATCCTGTCAAACAGGCTGAGAAAACTGGGTCTCTTCAGCCTGGAGAAGAGAAGGCTACCCGATGACCTCATAGCAGCCTACCAGTATCTGAAGGGGGCATACAAGGATGCCAAAGAGGGACCCTTCATCAGGCACTGCAGCAACAGGGCAAGGGGTAATGGGTTCAAACGGGGGGGATACAACTTGGATATAAAGAAGAAATTATTTACTGTGAGGGTGGTGAGACACTGGAACAGGTTGCCCAAGGAAGCTGTGGCTGCCCCATCCCTGGCAGTGTTCAAGATCAGGTTGGACAGAGCCTTGGGTGACATGTTCTAGTGTGAGGCATCCCTGCCCATGGCAGGGGATTTGGAACTATATGATCTCTAAGGTCCCCCCCCAGTCCTAACCATTCTATGATTCTATAAAACACCTCCTACCATGCACCATTCTTGTTGCTGTCTCTTTACTTACATGAATGTTACAGCTTCATCAAATCTGCCTAGTTTACAGCAGCACTCTCAAGTGCTCTGTCCTTAAAGCTACTTCTTTTTCTAAGAAGTTTGCGGACTAAATAGATGCAACAAGTTTGCAGTAAGTGCTGCCAATCCCCTTATTGTCCACAGTTTAAACTGTTCAAAATGTTTCAGAGAGCTTTATATTCACAAACATTACACTCAACAGGACAGCAGCAAAAAGCCTATGTCTAGCAGTTAACACAGGATAGCAGCCACAATATGCATGCAAAAGTCACACATGAAATGCAAGAATTATTAACTTTGCATGAGCTGACATCTCTGATCACAGACTGAATATAAAACACCTGTTCATCTTTTTTACTTTCTTTCCAAGTGTCAAATGGCAGGGGAAAAGAATGGTCTGCCAGCTTACAGCCACACTCTGCTGCATCCTGTTTTCATGCTGGGAGGTAGGCAATTATCTATTCTTACATGTCTGCACATAAAGATGGAGAACCAAACATTTTCGTATCTGACAACCACATACGGAAAGCAGACTGGCCACGCATAATCCATCGATTCTCTTTATTTTATATTTTTTTATACATTTCGCCATTAAACTGTCTTAAAACCATATGGAAGCTGAACTAGGAATACATCAGGCACAGCGCAGGTCTATCCTCCAGCACTGATCTAATTATTCTAAACTGTAACAATGCACACATCATGACAGAATGCAAAATATTGGCTTTCACCATGATACCCAAACCCGAATGAGAAGAAAAGGAGGTGGGCTTACTGTGAAGCCACTTTATCCATGACACCATTAAGATGAAGAGCTGTAATAGGATACCTTTTCTGCTATACTGGAATGTGGATGGGCAAGAATTTCTCAAGTATACAAGAATATATCAGTCCATTCCTTATACAGAGCCCAAGAATAACTCTAGGGCAGTATCCTGCAAAGGAATCTACAATTAAATGAACCCACTACAATCCAGATGCAGTACCTGCACAGCCAAAACTGAATTTTACAGCTATCGCAGAGAGCCCTGCCATCGGCAAAGGAAAAATGGGTACAGCACAGTCTTGGTTTAAACCCAGCCAGCAACAAAGTACCATGCAGTCACTTCCTCACATCCCCCCTTTCCCCCCATCTTGAGTGAGATGGAAAGAGTATAAATGCCATGGGCTGAGGTAAGAACAGTTTAATAACTAAAATAAAGTACTAATACTACTGATAATAATGATAAGGGAAATAACAAGGGGAGAGAATATAAAACCAAAAAAGCGAAAGGAAAAAAAAAACAAAACAAAGCAGCAGTGATGCACAATACAGTTGCTCACCACCCACCGACTGATACCCAGCCTGACCTGAGCAGCAAACAGTCCCTTCCAGGTAATTCCCCACAGTTCATATACTGGGCATGACACGCTGTGGTATGGAATAACCTTTTGGCTGGTTTGGGTCAGGTGTCCTAACCATGCTCCCTCTTGGTTTCTCATGCCCCTCCTTACTGGAGCATGAGAGACTGAAAAGTCCTTGATCAGGGTAAGTACTATTTAGTAACAACTAAAACATCCATGCATTATCAGCATTATTTTCAGACTAGAACCAAAACACTGCACTGTACCAGCTGCTACAAAGAAAATTAACTCTATCCCAGCAAACCCAGGACAAGAGCATCCTTAGCTTATTCATAATTCAATGCCTGCTTAAAAGTTTCCAAATCTTCTTGAAAAGATATTTTAATAATTACAAAGATGTTAAGGATTGAATCCTTAGCATATAAGGATGATGCTCTAAATTGAAAGGCTCTAAAGATTCCACTAATTTAGATACTCACAGATTCTCCTCTATAGTCAAAACACACCTCAAATGTGCATGACTGGTGTAAAAATGGTAACTAATGTATCAGAAATTAAGTGAGAATACTTTTGACAAAAACTCCATTAAACCTAGGTGCTATTCGTGAATGCTCAGTGACCATTATTGCTTAGTTGCATTTATCATCTGTTTCAGGTAAAAAATAATTTATTTTTGCTGCCTATCCACACCTGAACATTCAGTCTTTCTCCCCTTTCTGAGGCTGAAATCAGAGTTCTGTGCATGCAGATGTTATAGATGCAATGGTATAGACTGAATCAAAGCTACTATGCAATTTTTATTTTTAGTTATACAGATGCCTCATTCCCTGGCTGCAACAGGTCTTATTCTTAAAAGCACAATGACTGTTCCAAAACAAGAAATGCCCATTCATCACCTGGGATGAATCTTTGTTTTGTTAACAGATTGAAGATGAAGCATTGCTTCATAATGCATTATTCTAAGGAAAGACACTACTGTCAGAGGTCACAGGTAATGCAGGTGTGTCTCCATACACCTGTAGTGATGCTACGTACGTTGCAGTGGTATGACAGCTGGAATAAACAACTGCAATAGGAATAAAATGTTTCATAAAGATTCCCAGCAGTATCTTACCAGGACATACTGTGGAACACTGCACTCATTTTACATTGCAGTGTTTGGGATACCTGCTAAAGCAGGCGGACAAACTGTTGAAAATCATAGTCATAACAGGATGACAAGAAGTGTCTTATTTACATGAAAAAGGACAGATCTCAGCATAGCACTATGAGATATGCAAACCTGAGCTTCAAATGTAGCTACAAAGTCTTTCCCAGACTACCTCCACAGCACTTGAACTCTCAGCCTCAGCAGTTCCTTTAGTAAAAGCATCATTTAAGTGACAGACAAAAAAAGGTGAGGATTTGCCCAGGTAATTCCCTTTGACAATAAAAACTACAATAGAAATGCTTGTTATACATGCATTTCCTTCTTTTCAGGCTATGTTACACCTACTCATCAAACCACTGAACTGGTATGTACCTTTTTATGGAAGACACACAGCTACACAGCAACAGTATTTATTGCAGACTACAGGTAAGAAAGCTCAGGAAGCTCTCTACCCACAGGCAACAACAAAATCTATGGATACAAAACCATACATATTTATTTCTCAATTTTTTTTTATTTCAAATATGCTCTTTTACAAGCAAAACCTCTTCCTTTTTGCCTCTGATACCTTCTTCTGAATACTGAAGTTAGGTCCCTTCCTACAGATACATCCTTACCAACAGAAGTGGTTTTGCAAGACAAACTGTATTTAAAAGTTACACATGTACAGCCTTTTAACCCTCTACGTATGACCCTCATGGCTCCTACAGCCTTCATCAGCTTTGTGATACCTCTTCAACTAGAACTCAATAAACAATTCTGCTGGTCTATCCCACAACCACAGAACCCAGATCTCCCCTACTCATCAGGATAGCTCCACCGTTTTAATATGCAAAAAGTTCAGAAGGTGCCACTTTGACAAAGCATGTTTTTCTTTTAATAAATACTTTCTTTATGTTTCTTTATATAAAAAGTATATATAAAAAATAAAAAATTCTTTATATAAAAAAAATGTTTCTGCACGGAAAAAAAACCACAAAAAAAAAACCAACACAGACCAAATTACTCTTAAAAAGACCATGAGTCGCAATTCTAAAATATATTTCAGGTCTCCCCTTTGTTTTTACTTTCTATGGAATTCACAGTGGTATTTCCATCTTCCATAAAAAGGTCTAGTATTTCCTCAAATGGAACTTAATTCTGAAAGGTCCATCAGTCCCCACCAAAATGAATGAGATATGGAAAAACCTTAGAACACGCACACGTCCCTCTTCAGAAATCATGCCTCTTCACTCCTTCATGGAGTATCTAACATTCACGTCCTTTTGTTTTTAAAACGCCAATTTTAAAATGTCAATTTAAAATGTCAGTATAAAACTATGCTAATTAAGGACAGTTTTCACACAGATGAAGGAGCAAAATTGCAGGGACGGTTCACAAGGGAAGAAATGAATGAATCAGTAATTTACAGATGTATGATTCCCAGCAACTGTATTAGAACAGTATTATATACACTATTTATGTATGATATTAATGTTGATATTATGTATGATATAAATGTTCACTAACTGAACATTTCTGGTTGCAAAGGTCTGGGTTTAGATACACCATTTTCAAGTATAAAAGGTTCATTTTTCATTAGTCCGTTTACACAAGAATTCTTTCTAAGCTGTAAAATATGTTTTCATTATAATCTCTTCTGATCTTCTGACAGCTGTAAGAGGAAATTATTTAATGTAGCTTTCATTAAAAATGGAACAAGGTTCCATTATTTTACATAACAGAAGTTACACAACTTCATTAAAAATACACTGTGATAGGTATTTCACATATCACATTTCTGAATGGAAGATTTTCCATTCAATGTAACATATTTTATGTTACTGGAAAAAAAAAAAAAAGACATGAAAAAAAGTGATATAAAATTATTTTTGTGTGTGTCTGTTGTCCTGATATGTAACTTTTCTCTTTTCCACAGAATAGAGTAGTGGAAACTTCCTCACAAAACTACTTGTTTTTCTGCATACTTTAGTTTATTTTCAGTTAATAGAAGAAACTTTGTACAATGACCAATATATCCATCTTACCTGAAAGCTAATTACAAGATCAGTTACAGTCTCTTCTCTTAGGCATAATTTACATCTTAAGAGGAGCTTCACAGGCTCAGAGAAGTAACTTATCCTGTAGTAAGGGGATTTACAACAACTTTCACCATCAAAATCAACGGTGAAAATGGCTGACTGAAATCATATAGAAGCTTCCGCTCCACTTTTTAATTCTCCCAAGTTGTAAGCAGCAGTCATTGCTGTTCTGATCTCTGCTCAAAACAGACAGAAACACAAGAGCCTTCAGCCACACTTGGTACATACTCACTTAAACTCAGGCAAACCAGAGTTGCAGTACCTGGCAGAATTTTATGAAGTTCCCAAAGTTGAAGGAGCTAACGTACAATACTTTCACATTAAGATGTGAACGTGGAATGCCTCTAAGATCATAGACCACAGTACCCCTGTTGATTTCAGCTAAGCTGCACGATTAATACAAGTCCAGCATCTGACCTCTGATTACAAATGCTCTCCTCCAACATGGGCAACAACATACCTTCTCACACTTCATTATGCACTATTAAATCCTGACAAACTTCTAACAGCATCATTAAAAAAATGGCCATAACAATGGTGCATATGAATACATAGTGCTAGGAATGGCCAGGCCAATTGTTCAGTGTCCTGAACATCAGGTTCAACCTCCTTCTACATTCTAATGGAGCTTTTTGGACATAGAGGCATCTTTTACATGGAACTTCAGTCAAAAGGCCTCAGATCCTCTTGGATGCTGACCAATATTAAAGGATTTTCCAGCCTGCCTTCTGTACCATATGCATTACAGTGCTGCACTTAGAGACACTGGGCACCTGTAACTTCTCCTACATCCACAGGTTCTGCAGATGTAATCTTTCAAAAATTTATTGAATGGAACCAAACCTAAGTATTTTCATAAAAATACACTGAAGTGGCATTAATTTGGCATATATGGTATCCCCGAATTCCTACCTGATTTCCTGCTGTTCAATACAAATATGGAATGCGTATTAAACTTGATTAGTAGAAGGGAATTTTTGAGTCTGTACATTGTTATTGTCCCCTGAATCAAAACTGCTACAGAGTGAGTTGTTGTTACCTGATCCAAGGCCTATTAAAATAAACAGGAAAGAAATCACTAAATCTCAACAGGCTTCAGATCAGAATAAAATAATCATTCAAAGTTTATTCATTGATTTTCACCTGTTATTCAGCATACTTGTTCTCTGTGCTCTTAATCTAACTCATTTGTTTCTGCAGCAGTCTTACAGCCTGCGTGTGCAACCCCTGATGTTTCAAGCCAAGTTTAAGACTCAGCAACAAGACTGCCAAGTTAAGACTGACAACAAGACAGCTAATAAGATGCTAATGCTAATGAGATGCACACGTACCACACCAGTGAAAGCAAAACAAATAATCTGGCCTGCAGGATAACCATTACTTCATATGTCAAGAAACTGTAAGGCAGTTTAACTTCCTATTTGCTCATGAGTACATAATTTTTACTGCAGAACTATCCACTGATGCCAATAAGATAATGAAACTCGCATAAATGGCGTTTACTGCTACCATGCTTTATGGAATTTATTTGCAGGTCAAGATAGGTATTTATTATCATTCTTTCCTGTTTCTTGATACTGCCTGTTCCGTTTCTTCAAGTTTTCAGGAACAGGGAAAAGAAGAGAAGAATCATGATTCTTGCTCTCAACTGTGATCACTTTCCATAAAGTTAATGAAGACTTAATGTTTGTCACTCCAAATCCATCAGTAGCACATTATTTTCCCACCACTTCAGAACCATCTAGGGACTGAAGGCGCTTTCTCCCTGGAGCCCTGAAAGGCTCTGCTGTGAGAGCAATGGCTTAACCTTAACCCTGGAGTTTGCAAGGCTTTCCACATGCTAGTTCTAGTATGAACTAGCAATGCATTTTAGAAATGGTTAGAAATCTCAACTGACATACAGAAGAAAAAATACTACTAACTTCTACCAAATACCAACTGCTTTCATGTTTCTCCATGAGTGCAAGCGTCTCATCTGGGAGAAGGAAAACAGGTTCAGATTCTGTCCCAGAGAGCACAGGTTAGCATTACTCAGGATTTAAACTACTATTATTCAGGAAAGGCAACAGAAGAGCAGTGTTTATTTACAGGAGGGATGCACTAAGTGGTCCAACATCACAGGAGAAGTGTTCCAACGGGTATACTTCTCCAGTAACCACATCTCTCAAGAACTACCAGACTGCAGTGGAATGCCCAACAAAAGACATTAAAGACCTCCTACTGGCAACCTCAAAAAATTTCGACTTTTAACTTTTTGCTCTGAGTAACACACGAAAGTGCCAGTACAATCTGTACTTAAAAAGCATTTCTAGCTCCAGCAGTGCTAGAGAGAGACAGAGTGCTCTATTTTTCAATAAAAGTAGCACTGCAGCTTTACCATGTGAACTTTCTTAAATACCACTATATTTATTGATCTAACAGCAACTTCGCTAAACATGTGGAATGGACGACAAATTCTCTTGGAACTACCATTTTAACCATATTCCACACAGTTGCTTTAATTATGTAATATAGTATTAAGTAACAAACTGCTTATGCATGAAGTAGATAATTTATACATCAAAAATTATTATGATAATTGGATCACACCATCCTCTCAGCTTTTTATCCTCCATCTCTTCAAACTCTCAACTGGAGCAACAGAGAAACATCTGTTCTAGGCTGGGATAACAATGTATCATATTTTTCCCACTGATCTTCCAAACACAGGGCACTTACTCTAAAGAACTGAATCAACAACTACACAAGCCTGGAGACAGAGCAACACGCATTTCATTATCTCCCAAGCATGATGACTTTAACAGCATTAGAGGCGTAACCATGGACCAAAAAGAGAACACACAGACTCGGGATTGTGCTATTCTCAACTCCAACATCATTACTGCTGTTCCTTAGTTTTTTCAAGAAGAGGGAGGAATATGAAGAAAATTTGCTTGCAATCTTTATCTTTTATGAAAATGGCAATGTAAGCTATAAACTATCATTTAAACCCAATTGGTTTCACCTGACTTTTATTACAGTCTTAACACTAACATCTATTAATTACAGCTTACACTTTATTCTTGTAGAATCATGTACTATCTTTGGATATCTTTGGAAGGGACGGACCTTAAAGATCATGTAGTTCTAATCCCCTGCCATGGGCAAGGGACACCTTACGCTAGACCAGGTTGCTCAAAGCTCTGGCCTTCAACACTGCCAGGGATGCGGCAGCCACAGCTTCTCTGGGCAATCTGTGTTAGTGCCTTACCACCCTCATTGTGAAGAACTTCTTCCTTATATTTAACATAAATTTCCCCTTAGTTTAAAGCCTCTTTGTCCTGTCACTACATGCTCTTGTAAAAAGCCCCTCTCTAGACTTGTCAGCCCCGTTAGGCTCTGGAAGCTGCTCTAAGGTCTCCCTAGAGCCTTCTTTTCTCCAGGCTGAACGAGCCCAACTCTCAGTCTGCCTTCATAGGAGAGGTGCTCCAGCCTTTTGATTATCTTCATGGTTCTCCTCTGGACTCACTCAAGCAGGTCCACATTATGCAGACTATTAAACAGAATAACTAATATAATGTGATCACTGAAACCCTATTTGATAGAAATACTTCAACGTTTCCGGTATCACAGCATCCATACAGCTGTCCTTGTCTAAATACTGCAGCTACAACCTTCTGGGGACCCTGGTCTATCACATGCAAAGCTCTGGGCAAATTCCAGGGAACTGAAAACAAAAATCCACGTGGCTAACAGGCTTTGCAAGGGAGACTGAAAGCACAGCCAGAGGGAGGAGGGTGCGGCAAGGCGGATAGTCCACGCTGGGCCAGTCCAATCTAGTCCGGCTCACTGAAATCCAGTCCAGTCCAATTCAGTCCGGATCCCATTAATCCGCCCCGGGGCGCCGCGCACAGTGCTGTCTGCGGTACTGAAAATACGATGGCATAAACCACCCCTGCTGCAGCAAAACTGAATGAGCTCCAGCTCCGTCACGACGTACCAATCACAGCTCAAGCGGAGAAAGAGGCTGAAAATGAAAACTCACTCCTCTCACCTTGACGCATTATTGTTCACGGCTCTTGGGAAGAACCCCTACTAGCTTTATGGACTTCCGTCCCAACTCCTTTAAATCTGGGACTGTCAAACCCTCTTTTGACTGATTGGTAGCCTGTTTTCAGAGCAAAACATATGGTCAAGGTAATTTGGAATTTAACTTCCATTTAACGGAATGACTAGAATCATCTGCTATGCTGCCAGGCAATGCCCCACTGACTTGCTTGCAGCATGGCTGTTTGGATTTCCTAACAATAAACAAGGTCACAGACTACTGAAAAGAATGAGAAAGATGATTTTCATTTGCTGGCATTTTAAGTCATCAGAAGTTTCTAAATATTAAGCCTGCAATTGCTGATAATTACTAAACTGTCAACTTCTTATTTCTCAATATGTTTTGTCTCGTGCTTTGTTAAAAAATTTACTTATGTTTAGGTTGGTTTGCTTCTACCACAGTATGAAAGATACCACACTGCAAGCAGATTACATTGACCTTCTTCTATTCTATAAAGCATTTTTAATTCTCTCAGTGAATTCCTGCTTAGTTACACCCACTGTTTAAGTATGCTTCAGACAAGAATCTGAAAGGAATGTTTGAAGAGGGTTGACAAATAGCTGGTGCAAACACAGGACACAACCAAACATCTGTGGGCATGATTCTACAGAAGTGATTTATTCTGCTACACAAAGCAGGATACTTGCTTGAATTAAAGGCATGTGCACCTTCAGAAAACTGTCAGCTTTAAAGATTATTTCAAAACCATTACATTATCAGGGTCACACAGTATTTTCTTGTGCCTAGGGGACAGGCTGTATATTCCTAAGCCAAAGTATTGTTAAGGTACTTCTTGTTTTCAGATGTCAAGTGTAACGTGAATTTACCACCTCAGATAGATGCAATTTTTGCTCTGCACATTCTTCATCTTATTTTTAAAAGTAAAGTGTCTGAACAAAACCAGACTACACTTAAATTAAAAAGCTATCAGATATCCAGTAGCTAAGGGTGGTACTATGCCCTCTCCATCTAGCAAGGTCCTTGAAAAAGAGAACTTCCTTTTCAACATGAATGATAAGGCTCCTTAAAACTGCAGCTCACTCCTAGCCCTGCCACGATTTTCAGTGTCTTTCACACTAAAACAAAGAGTATTGCTGTTTTACAGGCAGTGCTTTCAGGCAGCACTGAAAACTACATTAACCTTGATTAAGTCACATGGTTGCACAATTCCCTCCATGTACACACATACATGAGAAAGTTCTTTAAAGCAATCAATTAAAAAACCCAACCAAAACGGAATTACAACCTTTTTAAGATTTTTTTTTTTCTGATTTGTAACATACTCCTAAGGGAATTAAAAATTTGTAACTCTTTACCTGAAAAAAAACAAACAAACAAATCTTGGAGTAACTATTATAAGCTGATGCACACAGGGACCTACAACTATTTGCTTACCTTGCATAAAATTTTCCATTTAACGTTCCTAGAAAATTAATACAGTAATTCAAATGTTTACAGAGAGTTTTTTTTCCCAGCTTTACTCTTCATGCCTCAAGCACCACTTATAGGAAGATACATAAGAGAAGGCATCTCCCACATTGCAGCAGCGCCGCTTTCTTATTTTTATACAGATAAAAAAAACTCTTCATAAGTAATCCAGGAGTTTATAGAGATAGTCTTTCACCAGAACATCTGTTTATTGAGTACAATATCATTAAACAGCATTCAGTATCTTTTATATTTCTTACTGCAGAGAAACTGGGTTCTGAGCCAGGAATAGAAGTTTTGCATGTGCAAGGACTGCACGATAGGATCCAATTTTGCAAAGAGTCTTCAGTAACCTAATACTTCTCTAACATTACCCTAAGTAGGTGGCTATGGTACCATTTCACATTGAAACTACAGCATTCATTTGCACAGAAGCAGGGTCCTGCGCAACTCTTATTTTATCCTTTTTTTACCTGATTGGTATCAGTGGAAAGGAAAAGTCTTCTATGCCCTTGAAAGCTGTCACTTTCACTAGCAGCTCAAGATACCTTTCAGTTAAAGAAGCTGAAAAAGCAAAAGCACTGATGTATCTACAAGTAACGTATTTTCCCCCTCAAAACTTTGAAATCTGTTGTATGTTTCAGTTTAGCTGAAATGCCAAATACTTATTTCTTGGTCAAAAAAGAAAAAAAAAAACAAACTAAACAACAGCTAAAGTCACAGCTAAGTCCATTGAAGAGCTCCTGTGACAGTATTTGTGAGACTTATTTTACATCTTTGATCATTACATCCCTTCTACCTTTAGCCCTACCTTTCTTGGAAGTTTTTTTCCCCCACAATCTTAGCAGCTGTGCAGCACTATATAAAACACAGCCCTGGAGGTATTTAAAAGACATGTAGATGTGGCACTTAAGGACACGGTTTAGTAGTGCACTTGGCGATACTAGGTTAACAGTTGGACTCTATCTTAGAGGTTTTCTCCAACCTAAACAATTCCATGATTCTGGGATTTTTTTATCTCTTCCCCCTCCTCTTAAACATTCTCCTAGAGTACACTCGTGTCTGAGACAATCCAGATAAGATTACATACCTTGCACAGTGAAAACAATTAACCTTGCCATCAAGAGAAAATGCATGAAATTTAGTCATTGGGAAATAAAAGAGGGTTGCTGTACATCTCCTACAGAAGACAGCAGGCATGTCACCAAGAGTGTTATAACCTCAGAGCTAAGCAATCCTATAGCATAACCACAGGCAACAGCCCCTAGCAAGCAGAGCTTCCTAGCACATACACGCCCACCGAGTTTCTCTCTGGGGCTGGAGGTCCATTCACCAACGGCAGGCACACAGCGATAACTTTTTGCTTTCTGAATCGTCAGGAAGTGATAAGTACTTACCACCACTGTGCTCTTTGAGAAACCGCCTCACCCCCCTCCCTCCAGCTACGCCAGCAACGGTCACTGACCCACAGAAGGAAACATTACCTGTATTTCCCTTGCATGGTACACGATGATGAGCCCGAGCAGGATAATCGTGGAGAGGCTAATAAGGCATTTCAGAGCAAGGGAATACAGCGACTCCTGCAATAGAAAGACACCACCATCCCTCAGCGACAAGGGGCGGCTCCCGCCCGACGCCACCCCGATGCCGGGGCCCGGGGCACCCCATCAGTGCCAGGGGTAGAGCGCTTCGGGACGGGGCTGGGACGGGGAACAAGCAGCCCCGCCGCGCTGGGCTCTGTAAGGGACCGGGGCAGCCCCTCTGCTGGGCCGTCGGAGCGGCTGCCGGTACCTTGGTGTAGGCGCCCCAGGAGAGCTCAGTCTCAATGACCATGACGACGATACCGAACATGCCGAAAATGAGCGCGTAGTCGCTGAGGCGCTTGCGCTTCTCGAAGAGCGCCCGGCGGTGCCCCAGCTTGTAGCCGATGTTCTGGTTCTTCTTCTTGCTGGACTTGCCCCCGCCGTTGTTGGCGCTGCCCGGGCCGGGGCCGGGACCAGGACCAGGGCCGGCGGGGCCGTAGAGCGCCAGGTTGTTGGAGTTGTTGTGCTCAGGCTTGGAGATCACGATCTCCGGAGCAGCGGAGGTGCCCGCGGTGGCGGAAGCAGCGGGGCTGGCGAGCGGCTGCTGGAGCGGCTGCGACTCGGAATCCAGCTCTTGTAGGTTCCTACGGGACGAGCTCAGGTTGCTGAGCGGCCGCATGACGCCGCCGTTGTACCTGCAGCTGCTCATGGCTATTTCGGTGAATGGGTTGCTCTCCCGGCGCTGGTGGTGGTGGTGGAGATGATGGTGGTGATGGTAGTGGTGGGTGCTGCCGCTGCTGATCGTGCTGCTGGGGCTCGCTGCCTGCTGCTGCTGCAGGCTGTGGCACTGATGGTACTGGGCGTACTGGTGCTGCTGCCTAGACGCGCCGGCATGGCTGGAGGGGGTGAACTCGCTGACGTTCAGCTGGCTGCCCTGCCGGGAGGAGGCAGCGGAGGACAGCGGTGAGGAATGAGTCCGGAACGTGCCCGAGTGGGGCGAGGAGGTGCGGAGCAGCAGGGGCAGATTATCCCCCGCTGCTGTCGCAGCAGCCCCGTAGTAGGCGTAGTTGTTGCACTGGAGGCATGGGTTCTGCTGCTGCTGCTGCTGGAGAAGGCTCTGCTTGTCCTGGCCGTGCTGCTGCTGACAGTGCGGCGGGCGCTGCTGCTGCTGCTCTGGGGCGAAGCCCGCCGGAAACTGGCGCGGCGCGTCCATGCCGGTGCCGTTAAAGCCGCAAGAGGACCGGGCGGTGGTATACGCTGCGCAATGCGTTATGGTCGGCAGGGGAGAGTCCTGCTGCCGCCACGAAGGGCCCATCCCGGCACCCGTAGGATCCAGCTGCTGCGTTCCATTGGTCGGGCGAACCGAAACAATGGGCATCACGTCACCTGATGGGAGTGGACCGGCCGCGGCGTAAGGCGGTGGGGGCTCCGCAGGGTCCCCCCGCCGCCCCGCGCCGCGCGGGAAGCGCCCTTACTTGCGCACTCTGCACCCGCAGGTAGGGGCTGCCTTTGGCCCTCGCTCCCCCCCCGCCCCGCCCGCCGCGGAAGCCCTGGGGCTCCCGGGGATCCCCCCGCAGGGAAGAGGCCTTCGCGGCTGCGCTTCCCAGCTCCCCGCTCCTCACATCTGCACCGTCTTCGGAACATGGGTGCCGCTCTCCGGAGCTGTCCAGCAGCGCCTCCCGCCTGTCGCCGCCTCCGCCGCCCTGCAAAACACAGAGCTGCGCTCGCTCCGCCGCCTGCCGCGGGCCGCCGGAGCAAGCCGGGAGAGGCAATGTCCCCGCGGGCTGCTGTGGGGCCTGGCAGCAGAGAGCCCGCCCTGGCACATCTCCGCCTGTCAACGGGAGCGGGAGGGCCGGGCGCTGCCCCTACTTGCCGACCGCCACCCGGGACACCCGGGAGCCCCGCTCCGGCTGGAGCTTCACCGTGGAACAGGGTCGATGTCCCTGAGTGGCTGCGTCCCCGCCCCCGCAACAGTGCAGTCCTTGTGCTGGTCGCCGGCTACAATTCTGTCTCTTCCCCTTCCGCTCCCTGCTGTCACCCAGTAATTCATTCCCGCCGCTCCCTGTGGCAGAATAATGTCTGCCGCCCGGCAGAGTCTCTGCATTTACTTAAAGAAAGGTTCTTTACGGGAGCAATCGTGAACGAGGTGAGTGACTTACCTTGTTAAAGGTGTGCCATTCCTGTCCCCTAGGTGATATTATAAGAGGTTTTGTTTTGTTGGAGGGTTTTCGGTTTGTTCGGTTTTGTTGGCCTTGTTTTGGGTTTGTTGGTATTTTCTCCAGTTGTCCAGTGCAGTTCAAGTAGCTTGAAAAATCAACTGGGAAATTTGATAATGTGGAAAGTTTCTTTACATCTTCAACTTCTCACTAACGTTAAAGTCAAAACTCACTGAGCCCTTCTAGGATAACAGCTTATGCCCTTAAAATTTCTATGTCTAACACAGCATCCAGTTTCCTCCGAAACTGTACACCTTTGAATGGCTTGCAGATTACATACATAGGTGAGGCATTAACAGAGTATTAAAATATACTCAGCTATAAAATTCTACTGATTTATTCCAAAGTGTTGTACCTTTAAATAAAGCACCTACAGCACACACACAAACAACCCTCACTGATATAGTAAGTGTCATGGTTGTACAATATCGATTGTTTAGAGAGTGACCAATACAGGCAAATTGTGAATGAAAATCCACACACACATTCTTGAGTGAATGATAAAGCACTTTCCAAGTATTTCAGTCTGTGTTTTTAAATTACATTGAAGTGTACTTGGATGCTCTCCATTGCACTCAGTTCCTCTGAGCATCAAAGACAAAGAAAAAAGACATTTTTAATAATGAACAGGCTGTTTGACACAGGTTCAGATGTTCCATTTTTTGTTTGAAAAAAACCTAGTTGCTGTAATTCCATCTCACTGTTTCTGTCTTGCCCGTGTTTTCAAACACATACAAATCAAATGGATCTTAGAAAATGAGAATCTTAAGGAACCTGGGATTTTATCACACTGTAAATGAAAGTCCTGCACAAGCATGCTATTAAAATAGATGTTTTGTGGACTAGTTAAAGATTTAGATAAGACAAGGTTTCATTATCCCTTTTCTGTTCATGCCGTGTTCTTAATGTTTGCTTAAACCTTTTAAGTGTTCTCCTTAACAGAAGTCCTCAGGACCTAGTTTACTATGAAAGGTTTATTAAAATTGTAAATCTTCATATTTTATTTAGAAGTCACTGAGGCTTTGTCCTGCAGTTTAATCTTAATTTTGAAAAAAAAGTGTCAGTAGATCAAAATACGTGGTAGCTGTATTCTATATGGGGAGATGATGGTGTTTATTTTTCTAATACGGATGTAAAACTTACAAGCCCCTCTACTGCTGCTGACCTGTTGATCTGTAGAAATGGCAAGAGCAGAGCTGTTACCAGCTTTCAGACATTTCATCTACTTGCATTGTGTAAGTAAAAAATTAATATTCTTGTGTTTAACACAAGAGGTCATACTAATCACACAGCATGTTGTAAAATTCATCAGCTAGGGGTTTTTTTCAGTTCCATTGTGCAACCTGGAATATCTCCCCGCAGTTTCAAGGTCTAAAATATGAATGACTGAGAGTTTGCATTTTCACAGCTAAGGAGGTAAACCTTCCTCTGCATGAAACTGATTAATGAACCAGAATAGAAACATGTGGTTTAACATCTTCCCTTGTAAAATAATTTTGAAGTTCACTTTTAAAAATTAGTGTATTTGTTTTCAGAAACAAAATATATTCTTCATGAAAACTGAATTGTTATATTCCTTTTTTGATCACAAATTAGCATTGTTAGCTCAAAATTGTTAAATCATACTAAACTGGTAACAGTGAACCCCTGTGAAGCAAACATTATCTGTTTGGGATTGGTGGCTTTGGTGTTTTCCTACGTTTTCATTATATACTGGATGGAACTGCTCTTGCTGATTATTATAGGTCCTGCTGCTGGTTTGTCAAAGAGGCTGTTTTTACATTTGTGTGTGTATGTACACTTATGTACGTGTGCACTTTTGTATAAAGTAACAGAGAGACAACTACTGTAGAACTAATTTGAAAATTATGATTACTGGAGATGTTTGGAAAGCAGATTTGTTTTCTAAACCCACAAAGTGAAAGAACAAGATAAATGCTCTTGAGCAAAACTATACCAACGACAGGACGCTCAACAGACGCAGGAAAAATTAGATTTCTGAAAGGAAAAAAAACATTATGAAATATTTGAAGTTACAGCTAACAAGAAGTCATTTGAAAAGCTCACTGAACAACTTGCAGTGGAGGTGCAACAGTTACAGGTATTAGAAAGCTACTTTGGCTGTTAATTTATTGCCCTACTCCAGTTAAAATCTGTCTGCAATAAAAGGTATTAGAAAGCTGCTTGAGCTGTTAACTTATTGCCAGACCCAGACTCTGGTTAAAATCACTGAGAATTCTGCTCTCATAAAAATGTCAAAAAATATAGAAAGACAGTAACAGACAGGAAGCAAAAGGGAAAAGGAGAAAAGCTTAGGAAATTCCATTCTGTAACAGTAGTTTGAACTCAAAGTCTATTCTGCATAAGGCCTAGAAGTTTCTAGAAAGCCCTAAAGCAAACAGCCTTGTCCAGTTCAAAAAAAAAAAAGGCAAGCAGGTACAGAGCTCATTGTGTATTATAGGAGGATGTCACTCATTGAAAGCAGGGTCACATTAATAAAGGTGAAAGTGACACTGGTAGCAGTAGCAATCATTCAAGAGTATGAAAGCAAGATCAGTCATGGGTATCCATGCCACAATAAAAATGACAGCAGTACAGCTGCCAAGACAGTGGCATGGAAACTACTTATATGAGCCACCTGTGTAAATTTACCTTTTGCATAGCATCTAGGAGGGCTTTTAACCACCAGATGTCTCTGACTTTCACCCCAGCAGCTTCTGTTGTCACATAGTTTTATGTGCTAACTGGAATCCCGTGCCTGCTGGACCTGCACTATGAAGAGTTTTTTATAATGTTCTGCAGTAGTGGGGGAAGGAGAAGAAAGAATGAAAAGAAGAAGCATGGATAGATACATATTAGAAGGAGGCATGTTTTACTCTTTTTGCTTTTGATTTTACACTATTCAGTAATCTGCACGCACTTCTGCTTCTCCAGCATATCACTAATAAAAAAGATTTGCTCCAGTTCAAAACCTTTCTCTATTATCTGGGACATGCAAGATACAAAAAATAAGGACACTGGATTGACAGCTCTAAAATAGTAACCAAAGTTTTCAAAAGTGGTGATGTCTTAATTAATGGGAGTGCAGCTTAACAGGTATCTAGGATTGCTGCACGCATTTCCTCTATTCAGGCTTTCCTCAAGGGAAGGATTTCCTCTATTCAAGGAGCTTTCCTCAAGGGAAGGAGTTTTTTCAACATTTTTTTGCTAGCAAAACTTTTTTAACTATTAAACATGTTAAAAATACTGGATTTAGTCCACAAAACAGCTGGGGAAAGTATTTCTCCCTTTAATTCACTTTTCCATCCTTTCTGGATATTTTTACAGTACTTGGAGATCACACAAACCTAATGATTCCTTTCTGGCCGCTACTTTTTTCTGATTTTCAAAGGATACTGCCACCTACAAAGAATTTCTCAGCTAGCTAATTGCATGAGCATTAATACTATTTTGCCCAGCCAGTACAGGTGCTCAGCAGGTGACTACTGTATTGTGTTTAATTAGACTACCTTTTATTATTCTCACAAACTGGCACAGTTTTGTAACAGAACTTTAACTCACTACAGTTACTGAAATTAAAGCATCATGCAGTGTTTTGATTTCAGCCTGTGTGAAAGCAAAGAGTGAGTTTGAGTGTGTGGTGGGGTTATCAGGAGTGAGGACTCATTTTTAATTTTGTAGAATTCAGTATTTGAAGAACTTTGATCTATAGAGTCCAGTGAGACATTGTTTACTTCTAAATATAAGATCATACCTTGCAAATTTGGTAGTACAAAAGCTAAAGATGTTAGCAGTACTTTTCGTCTCCATAAAACATGTAATTTCTGATTCAGGTAGCAAATGATTCTAAAACATTTAATTTCTGATTCAGGTAGCAAATGATTCTAAATAATTACATTTCATTTGCCCATGTTTGAAAAATAAGTATTTTTTTCCTTTGGTACTTACCATCTGTACTTCCATTTTACCATGAGAATATAGTTACAACAGATTTGCACTGGCAGTGTTGTATTTAAAAAATGCATTCTTGATTACTTAATAACATGGTCCCTTATTAGTCTGTAAAACATGAAAGATGAACTTTGCTTTTATCAGGTGGGAATATGTGGTGTGTATGATTGCTTTCAAATCTTAAACGCACTGTACGTTGTTCCAGTCAATAGCCCTCCCAGTTCAAAACATGTATAAAATGTAAGCTTGCCTTTTTAGTTGTGTTTATTGGGGCTTTTTATTTATTTCTGCAGTCCTGGTACCATGAAAGGCTCTACAACTTCCACAGCACATTCAAATCCCATGTTGTGGAAGTCTGTTTGTTTGTTGCTGTCATCGCCATACCTGAAACCTTTTGGATACATTCATGACACACACAAAACATCAATGTATGTCATGGTCGTGTTTGCAGAAATTGTATCTCTAAGTCTGAAAAATTTATACACTTGCAGAACAAATGGAAGCAGGAAAAAGATGAAAGCCAATGTCCAGTTTTATGTTACCTGCAGTCCCACTTTCTACTCAATACACAGACTTAATCGTCTGTGTGTGGTTTTCTAATTTATGAGATAGCTAAGTCAAGAAATTAATTTGGGACAGAGGAATAGGGCCATTGCTAAGGAAAGCACATCTCACTCCTTTCTTCCTAGCTAGGTCTGTCTGCAGCACCTTCTTTTCTTCACTCCACATAACCCCTCCTTCTTGTCCTTCACTATTGTAAAGGAGACAATACATAGTACCTGACAGCACCTCTGGGTCAGGTGGTGGAAGAATAATGAGTTATTCAATCTGTCTGTGCTTCAAGCTGGCCCTGGCCTCATAAGCTCAATAAGCAACTATTTCAAATGATATTTCGAAACATTCTGGGAAGTTTTGTAAGTTTTTTATTCTCTGAAGTATATTTTTTCCAACTTCTCTCCTTTATCCCTTATATTTTCATACTACTCAATGAAAAATTAACTGGTTTTGAGGAAAGGGCTAGGCAGTTTTAATTACCAAAACTAATTTTAAGGAGAATGGGCTTAAGACTTTTCACACAGCCCATAAAATCATCCCATTCAGAACACATTTCTATAATATTAAACTTACTTCTTTCCATTTGTCTAAAGCCATCCCTGCAACCCAATATATAAGATTAGTAACTCTTGTATTAGCAAAGTGGCGTTTCAAAATGTATATAACACTGTAGACTGCTTTTTAAAAGTTAAGCTAATCAGACTGTTTCTCAAAGGACTTTATTTTTTTTTTCATTCTGTCTGCAACTTCACACATTCAAAACATTTTCTACATTACAGTGGTCTGAAGCATAAATGGGAAATATATGGATGGTATGGTATCTTCCTGATCAGCGTTTTAGATTCTTTATCTTTTTGGGAGATCAAAACCAAATTTGAAATGGAAAAGATCTTTCAGCTTTAATTATGAAATCTCTGTTGTAACTATTGTAAGGTATGTCCTAGGAGCTCTTTCTCAGACTAATTTTCATAATAGTAAAAATGCATCAGTGTTCAGGCTGGTCTGAATACAACTAGATTTTATATCACACAGAAGCCTATCCTCTGGAGAAGAAAGCCAGGGCGTGGTAGGAATCCTTTTTCCCCTTTGTGAGCATTACTGCAGAACTAACAAGGCGCGTCGGTAAGAGATTTCCCATACTGTCTTGGGAAATAGCAATGCATCCAATAGATGTTGTACAGTGTTGAGAGCAACAAATTATCTAATTGCACATATTTCTCAGTAATGCAATTTCTTTTTAAGAGCTGAATTCCAGTATTCAGCCAGCCATGTTCTCTGAAGCAAGATGATGCAGCTTGCATGTGCACCTCCATGGACCATGTTCCTAGGCATCTGATCTACACTGCAGAGCTCAAGCACATGGAGGAGACAGATTAGTAAACCAGTGTGCAGAGCTTGAGCTAGTCAGGAGTATGAATTGTGGGTAGGAACATAAACTCAAGACCAACACTTTACTGGTGCCTTTCCTATTCAGGAAAATGCTGGCCTGATGGGGTAGGAATCTAAGCATTTTATTTTAAAAAATCATTAGCCATTTTGTTCTTCTCTTAGATATAAGATGGATGGGTCTGGGAATTTCTTGTCCACATAAACACAGTAGGGAAGGAAAAGTGATTTTCCTTTCTGCCAGCTTGGATGGACTCATACACATACTCCATCTCAGACAGCAGGTCCTAAAAACTAACTGTATCTTAGCTGGTGGAAGGAACAACCAATCCTTCCCCTTACAGCTGTCCAGCCATGAAATGTGAGATGATTCATTGGGTCAGGCACAATGAGAGTACACAAGACACATGCATGGATCTAGCCAAAAATCAGTCATTCTTTTTGGAGTAAGAACAGGGATACACCCCTAGGAGATGAAGAGAGACCCTTTCAAAGACCCCTCTCCAAGACCAGTGTGCAAATACCCACCAAACCCCAACATCTACTGCTGTCCTCTTTGGGGGACCCACAGGAGCCAGCTGGCCATATCCAGGCTTTCTTATGTTCAGCCTTCTATGGCTGCTTCAGTGCAGTAATAGTGTTTGAATGTTCTGGAGAGCATGTAGCACTTTGAACCCCAGATTTTAAAGCTAATTTCATAATTGTCTTGAAGCTTAAATGGCATTTGATAAAAATTTCCAACAATTTCTAAGTGTTTCTTCTGACCTTCAAGAATCACTTATACTTTACGATACCCCAAACTGATATCATCATTAATCTTTCATGTGGAATTCAGCAGTTCACAGAAGTAAATAATCAATAAAGCCCATCTCTGCTTTCTCAAATAATCAGCTATTTTTCAGTGATCCCAGTTCACACCTTTATAATGCTTTTTTCTGTGCGTGAGGACTGAAGTTTTTGTATTTCTCCTCCTGAGGCAGTTACATTTAATGTTTAACAAAAAAAGTCACAGAATGTATTTATGCCTTTGAAGTCTGGCAGCTAAGACTTCATAGAATCACAGAATGGTTTGAGTTGGAAGAGGCCTTAAAGCTCATCTAGTTCCAACCCATGCAATGGGCAGGGACACCTTCCACTAGACCAGGCTCTTCAAAGCCCTGTCCAGCCCGGCCTTCAACGCTGCCAAAGATAGGGCAGCCACGATTTCTCTGGGCAACCTGTGCCAGTGTCTCACCACTCCTCACAGTGAAGAATCTCTATCTAATGTCTAATCTCAGTCTTCTTCCCCTCTGTCAGTTTAAAGCCATTTCCCCCGCCTTGTCCTGTCACTACATACTCTTGAATAAAGTCCCTCTCCAGACTTCTTGTTGGCCCACTTTAGGTTCTGGAAGCTGCTCTAAGGTCTCACCTGAGCCTTCTCTTCTGCAGGGTGAACAAGCCGAACTCTCTCAGCCTGTCTTCAAAGGAGAGGTGCACCAGCCCTCTCAGCATCTTTGTGGTCTCCTCTGGACTCACTCGAGTAGGTCCACATCCCTCTTACATTTGGGGCCCCAGAGCGCTGCAGGTGAGGTCTCACAACAGCCGAGGAGAGTGGGAGAATCACCTCCCTCAACCTGCTAGTTGTGCTCCTTTTTATGCAGCCCAGCAGCCTGGGCAGGTGGCTTTCTGGGCTGTGAGCACACACTGCCAGGTCATGTTGAACTTGAAGGTAAACACCATAATTTCTGCCTCTGAAGCAATAAAAGCTATCTGTCCAATACAGAAAAAGACCAAAAGGGTAGCACAGGAATGTCTTTGCTCAGAACATCTTGTGCTGTTCTGTGGTGCTGGTCCCCCAGGCAAAGCCAGAATGGGATTGAAAGTTTGCAGTGTCCTCGGTGACTTAGTTTAACAATAGGACTGCTGAGTCAGAGAGAGAATACTGTCACCTACTATGAAAGTACATGTGAATCTTATTTTCCTTTTATTGTGACAAAAAAAAACACCTTTTTTTTTTTTATTTTTTTAATTGCATGATATTATGGGTTGAGAGTTTCTGGTATCATCAGGGAGGAAAAAGAACTCCTAAGTCTGGTTCAATGTTAACCTAAATTTTCTAATTACCCTGCTGAAAAATGAATTATTCACAGGTTTACTCCTAACTTCTCTCAACTTCATGCTTTCATTTCTGCAGGCAAGTATTTACACAGACCAAATGTGCGCGCTGATGAACATTTGCTCATGTCTTTCTACAAAAGTATGTCTTTGCAGGTGTAAATGTATCTCTTGTAGACATAGTCTGAACTTTTGCTTTTGAAAACTGTCCTAAAATGTAGTGACAGAAGTAATTGCAGTATCTAGGTCAGAATGAGAAATCCACAGCAAGTGAAATACAGGAAGTGTTACTAAAAAGGCATACATTTAGGTGTCATCTTCTAATGAAATGTAATGGCTTATATTTGCAGAAACGTGGCTGCCATATGGTAAGCACAAATTATGCCAGTAAGCTTTCTTCTACATGTGTACCTGTGTAATTTCAGGGTTACAAGCAGACAGAGAAGTTATGTGCTAAAGCACCGGAAGTGGATGCACAGTTCTCACACTGGAGAGGAGAGTGGCACTTCTGCCTCTTATGAGGCAAAACATGAACCTGCATAAAAATGTCCTGTAATTTGCCCATAAACAATTTCTTTGTAAGTGGCTAAAAGCTATTCAAGTGGATCAGTGTTGCTTACTGGTCTGTGATCTGTAAAATCAAAGTAACACATGACAGCACGGCTAGAAATGAAAACAAGGCAGCAGTTACTATGAAGGAATACTGGAACTATAGAGGTGAACTACGTGAGGTGGAAAGAATGGTAATGAGGGATAAAAAAAGATGCAATCTCAAAGTAGGCATAACAGCAGATGTTTAAAAAAAAAATTAGACATGGGGATTCAAAAGTGTAATTTCAAGAATGAGAGGTGATGTTTTGGCAGGAATACAATATACACACAAAAGAAATTGTCTAAATTCGATGTGTCACCAGCACTGAATTTCTTTAAATGCAAGAATGTCAGTAATCAAATGCTAGTGATAAATCCTGGGATTTTATCCATATAGAACTGCCATGGGTTCAGCAGTAGCAGTCATTTTTCTCCTTCTTAGTAGCTGGTGCAGTGCTGTGTTTTTGACTTTCAGCCTGGGAACAGTGCTGATAACACCGATGTTTTTAGCTACTGCTTAGAATGTTTAGTCTGACCAAGGACTTTCTGAGCATCATGCTCTGCCAGGGAGGAGGAGAAGCTGGGAGGAAGCAGAGACAGGACCCCTGACCCAAACTAGCCAAAGAGGTATTCCATACAGCAGCACATCATGCCCAGGAGGTAACTGCGGGCAGTTACCCGGAAAGGCTAGAGCACTGCGGGGGTCAGGCTGGGTGTCGGTGTGGTGAGCAGTTGTATTCTCTCCTCCTTGTTATTTCCCTTGTCATTATTATTGTTATTGGTGGTAGCGGTAGTGATTTGTGTTATACCTTAGTTACTGAACTGTTCTTATCTCAACCTGTGGGAGTTGTATTCTGTCGATCCCTCCAGGAGCCGAGGGAGGAAGGGGGGGAGTGAGTGAGAGACTGTGTGGCTGGGTTGAAACCACGACGAGAACACAAGTATCATTTTGGCCTATGTCCTGAACAACAGAAGTTGGCTTGCTGATATAAGATCTGTGATCTTTGAAGAATAGTTCTACCAGCGAGAAGATCTTGTCACTTTTACAGACTCGATCTAAGTTCTTAGAAGGCAGAGGAGGTGGTTGGCATGTCCTTCCCTTCATGCTCAGCAAGTAAGGCCTGTGAGCACCGGGACTGCCCTTCTTTGTAATCAGTGGAGAGAAGGCAGTGCCCAGGGTACAAGTTTTGGCACATTTCATATCCCTGACAGGATCTAATCAGAGATTCAGAAGATGGAGTGTGCTGAGGACCTGGCAGTAGATGCAGGAATAATCCACCCCCTTGCTGTTGCTTAGAAGAGCAGGAGGATGGAGGATTCATTCAGGCTGATTTTAAATTCCTTCTTCTTGCACGTTTGTGTCTGGTCAGTACCAATGGTCATTCTTCGTGTTCTCACTCTTCAGGAGACAGGACTGCTCTGACAATGCACTTTGTTTTCACCATCATTTCCCCTTCTGTTAGTTGTATCTGGAGTACAGGGTCTGTCTCAGGCCCCACATAACATCAGTTGCAGTCAAAAATTATTCATACTTCACATGGAAGAATGTGCCCTCATTTGACAGCCCATCTATCAAACAGGAACATACTCCAACTCAGGTGTAGATGCAGACCAGGGGGATTTATAATCTGAACTGCCTGAATCCAGTTTTAAGAAGTCTTACTATAAATGTCACAGTAATATAATACATTTTAATGTGTTGGAATACAGTACTTGGGGGTCTGTGGGCATTTAAAAAAACGCCCTAAATAACTAAAGCCAATGTTTTAATAAAACAGCTAAAAACACTTGGACTGAGAGCATCTAACAGCACTGAACTCAGCGTTCATACAGGAATGGTTTTTTTGGTTTAGGGATCTAGAGGAGCTGTTCACAGGTGGACAGATTTCTACACAGGCTGAAGCTCTTCCAGCCACATGGAATGTGAAGGGAAGTGAAAATTTTGTCAGAAATAATGAGGGTGTCATTTATCATTTGCTATATTTGAGTAAAAAGTTCTGTTGGGTAAAGCAGTTGCAAGTAGATGGGGAGTACCTCTGTTGCTATAAAGAGATGTAGATTGTGAAACAGAACAAAAGTGTGAGAATTAGCAAAAGTGTTTTAGAGGCTCCTAGGACCTCATGAGCTACCTTGGTCCCCACTGCTGAGTACCACTCACTAACCAGCTTGCTGCAGTGAGGCTCAAAATAAGTGACAGCTGGCAATAGTGGCATTGGGTGGAAGCTTGGTGTATTGGGTTTACGTGGCAAAGTTTTGATAACGGGTGACTGCAGGGAGTAGCTTCTGTGAGCAGATGCCAGAAGATGCCCCCATGTCGGGCAGAGCTAGTTTCAGCTGGCTCTGAAGCAGACCTGCTGCTAGCCAAAACTGAGCCCATCAGCAATGTTGCTAGTGCCTCTATATAGCAACATACTTGAGAAAGGATGAAAAAATGCTGCACAACAGCAGCTGGAAGAGAGGACAGAGAATATGTCAGAGAAAGTCTGCAGACAAAAAAGAAGGAGGAGAGTGAAGAAGGAGGGGAGAAGGTGCTCCAGGTACCAGAGCAGATGTTCCCTTGCAGCTCATGGTGCAGCCCATGGTAAGGCAGCTGTGCTCCTGCAGCCCAGGGAGGTCCTTGGTGGAGCAGATTCCACCTGTAGCCTGTGGACAACCTCATGCTGGAGCAGATAGATGTGGTTTAAAGGAAGCTGTGATCCTGTAGAGACCCTGTGCTGGAGCAGGGTTCTGGTAGGAACTGCAGCCCTGTTTAGAGGAGCCCACACTGTTCCTGAAGGACTGCACCCTGTGGAAAGAACCCACACTGGAGCAGTTCTTCAAGAGCTGCAGCTGTGGGAAGGACCCCCACTGGAGAAAATCATGAAAGACTGGGAGAGACCATATTGGAACAGGGGAATAGTGTGAGGAGGAAGGAGCATGTGAGGAGGAAGGAATGTGTGATGAACTGACCACAATACCCGGTTCCCGTCCCCTGTGCTGTATGGGGGAGGAGGTAGAGAAGTTGGGAGTGAAGCTGAGCCTGGGAAGAAGGAAGGGGTGGGGGCAAGGTGCTTTTGGATGAATCTTACTGTTTCCTACATCTGATAACATCAAAGTATGAAGAGTAAAGCCTGAGAGATGTGTAGCCTGCTGGAGTCCAGCTCCATGCATCCACAACCGGCGGACCCAGCCCTCCACTGGCTGGCTGTGCAACAGACACAATGTTTGTGAGGGGCCTGAACGTGAACCCAGTGGTGTCAGTCCAGTCACTGTCAAAATAGATGTTTGCCTCATGGGGAAGAAAATATACATTAACTGAGCTTCCATTTTGGAAATTTCATGGGAGAAAGTGCCAAATCAGCCCAGATGCTGAAAAAGCTACAAAACCAAAACACTGGTGGATCACTGTGATTGTGGAACTGCTGTCGGTGAGCATAAGCTTTATTCTCCAGGAGTGTGAATGAAAGTTGCTGGTGACTTTTTAAATTAATTCTGCAGGCATTTAGGGAAAAGGAAGGCTGTTGGTGACAATGTAGCAGGGATTTCAAATTACTTGGGGCTTAGGAGCTAAAACCTATGCTCTGAGTTATGCTTGAAAATGAACTGGTAGCCAGTGCATTTGAAGACCATGTTTTCTTCTTTGCAAAGAATCATGCAAACCAAATGAATGCTAAAGTAGTACATCCAAAATAATTAGCTATAGCTGTACCAGGTGTATTCCTATACTGTGGGGGATTGAGCTCCACAATTTAAAAAAGACAAGGTACTTGAATGCACCCAGAAAAGAGCACCAAAACTGGTGAAGGTGCTGGAAGCCATGTCCTGTGCGGAGCAGCTGAGGACTCTGGGTTTGTCTACTCTGGAGAAAAGAAGGCTGAGGGATGACCTCATTGGTCTCTGCAGCTTCTTGAGGAGGGGAAGTAGAAAGGGAGGTGCTGAGTCCTTCCTGGTACACAGTGCCAGAACATGTGGAGATGGCTCAAAGCTGTATCCATAGGGGAAGATTTAGACTTGATTTGAGGAAATATTTCTTTACCAAGAGGATAAAGGTCAAAGGCCAAAGGCCAAAGGCCCAGGGGACATGTCTCAGCTCAGCCTGGGGCCTTCAGTCCCTGCCTGAGCCATGTTGTAGCTGTGCCTGTCCCTTTTCCTGTCTCCTGAATGGGCCTGAGACCTGCACTGCAGAGAGCTGCTTTCCTGGATGGACCCTCAGGCCTATTGTAGCCATAACCTAGTCTAGTCTAGTCTAGTCTAGTCTGGTCTGTTCTACTCTGTTCCATTCCTTTCCATTCCGTTCCATTCCATTCCCTATGTTCATCCTGAGCTGAGGATGAATGAAATTGTTATTTCCCTCTAATGCCAGGAGGGTTTCAGCTCCAAAACACTTTCAAGAACACAAATCACAAAGCTTACAAGTTGAAACAGGGTTTTATTTTATTATTTAATTTTATTTGGTTTGGTTTGGTTTCTGTTATTCTTTGATATTTTATTTTATGTTACTTTATGTTATGGGGTTTTGTTTGTTTTTCTGGTTTGGGTTGGTTGCTTTTTCTAATCTATTTCAGAGCTGATGCTGACAAGCACAACACAATGCACGTGTAAACTGATGCATTCTTCAGGTTAGGTTGAAGAAACATCCATTGTAGCCTGGCAAAAGAAAGCCACTGAGCCACAGAAAGCAGCAGCAGGAAGACAGGCCAAGAAGCTTCTGTCTGCTGAAGAGTGAATATGAAGAATGACCATCAGTATCGACCACACATGAAAGTGCAAGGAGGAGAAGGAGGAGATGTGGTACTGTGCTGTATTTCCCAAAGCGTAACACGTATCGATGATGAGCACACTTTTGTCCTCCAAAATTTGTTTGGCAGCATTGCAAACTAGACAAACTTGGCCAGTGATGCATGGAAAGTGCTCTTGTGACTGCCCAGCACTGGTGTTGCATGAAAGGTGAGCTGGAAAGTGGCAGCTGCTGATGGGGCAGCAAGAGAGCCTGTCCAAGCACAGGCTGTTGTGCACAAGCAAGAACCTCTGGGGAAATGGAGCCAAGGGAAGAGCAGAGCTAGCTCCCACTCTGAGCTTGCACTGAGCAGTGGAGCCAGAGAGAGATAGGGTATGAGTGGTGACTTGGAGATGTGAAAGAAGCCACCAAGAACTGAGCACAAAGGGCCCCAGGGAAGGCCTGACAAGGGGCTGTGCTCAGTGCTACACAGGACAGGCAGGTCCCTGAGGGCCATCCAGGGGCCACTCTGGGAGTCTAGAAAGCTTCCTCTCAGCAGATGAGGGCATGAGCGTCACCTGTGTGGAGCAGAAGCAGCAGCCTTTGGGGCAGAATAGCCAAAGGAGCCATATCAAGGGGCTGTGCTCTCCTGTGGAGGAAGGCAAAAAGCCCCCGAGGACACTCACAGGCCCTCCAGGGGTGGAAAAAGCCTTCCTCCCTCCAGCTGCAGGGCATGAGGGGCAACCTTATTGGTGCATGAGCACCAGGCCGTAACCCAGCCAGAACAAACAAGAGGAGCCCTCACAAGTGGCCTTGCTTGGTGCTGTAGAGGGAGGTGAAAAACCCCTAGGGACCTCTCCCAATCTGTTCTGGCAGAAAATTCGTTCCTGACCCCAGCACTGGCAATCAGCTACCCCTCAGCATGTGGGCAAGACCTGCTCCTGGCCCACAGGCCTCCCAGGAGATGCCCAAGCTCTCTTCTCCCTCAACCTGGAGCCACCTTAGGGGCTTTCAAGGGTGATAAAAAGCCCCTGTCCTGATCAACCTTTAGAGAAGAATCCTTCCCATGCCTGGTGGGGCACCAGTGGTGATCCAAAGGACAGGAACCCCTGGAAACATCTCTGCATCCCATTTCTGGCTCCCTAGAGGACAAGGATGGTTGTCTCTGCACTGCTCCCCAAGAAGGCATTCCTATGATCTGGCCGTGGCTATCCAGCTGAAAAGGATTGCTATCCTTCAGATGTGTTTTGAAGGTGGTGCTACTAGGAGCTGGCCTTGCAACAGAGAACCCCCAGCAGCCTCTTCCAGCCTCTGGTCTTCCTCCCTTAGTCCCCTCTAAGTAACTCCACTGACTCCTCAAGGATTTCCTCTTGGATGTCTTCAGACTGCCCTGAGCCATCCCTGTCAGAAGGACATATGCTTCCCCAGACTTTGTGACTGCTTCATTGCCAGGTGGTGGCGCTATGACATGTGGGTGGTGGGCCCCCATGTGCAGCCCTGCCCTCTGCCCCTCAGTCCAGCGTCCTTCGGAGGAAGGCCTTTGGGGTTTGATGAACTGCAGTTATGTCCATTAAAATGGGTGATGGGATCTTAAACTGTCACCTCTCCACTTTCCCTCTGAGCTCCACCACACCTTAGAAGACATGTGCTATCAAAAACGAGGAGGTGGTGAAATCCGGTTCCTGTTGAGAAGACTAAACCACTTTAAAACACTTTTACAGGATTTTGAAAAGACTCATTAAATGTCTTTCTACCTCTTACTTGAAAGCATAAATTTTCAGAAGTTGGTCAAAGTAGTAGTAGCCTCTCTTCATATGCCAGGGGACACCAGGGGCTATAAAAGTTGAGCTGAGTAGAAAATTAAGTTCAAGCAGAAATTATATGGGTAGTGTCAGCAACATCAGTAAGCTTGGACACAGACCAAAATGTCAGAAAAACAAGTGACCACAAACTAGAGTATTCTGATACCCTCCACACTCTCTTGAACACTTATCTGGTGTAAAGAGTTAAAACTTCAAAGAAACCAACGTGGTTTTGTGGGCTTATTTATAAGCTACCAGATTCTACTCATTTGCTCTTCTGGCTTCTTATGGCCTCAAGTTTTCCGGAGACTGTGAAGCCCTCTTCTGTGTCCAGGGCATCAGGTGATCTTAAGAGTGTTTAAGGGTGGCTGTCACGAGGCTGCAAACAACCTTCTGCTGTCTCTGACAGGGTGCACCCATCTGTATGTAATACCCCTCTGGGTCAGGTGTCCTGTCTCTGCTTCCTTCCAGCTTCCCATGCCCATCCTCACTGGCAGAACATGAGACCGAAAAGTCCTTGACTGGAGTAAACATTACTTCGCAACAAGTAAAAACATCGTGTGTTGTCAACACTGTTCTTAGACTAAAGTTGAAAACACAGCACTGCACCAGCTACTGAGAAGGAGAAAAATAACTGCTACAGCTGAACCCAGTGCACACTCCAAAGCAGAATTTATTAAAGCTATACGGTCTTGGCTATGAATGAAGTGCACAACTATTTTGAAGGGCTTTGAGTATATTTAGCATTTTACAGAGTATCAGGCCAAACAAGCTTTGCCTGAAGGCATCCTGATGATGTAGAGACTATTCTCCCTGCAATATCACTGAGTGGTTTAGCAGAGACACCAGTTGAGCAGAGCAGAGAGACTCTAGAGAAATCAGTAAGGTCTGGAGAAGGAGGAGAGGCAATGAGTATGAAGGGATGCTCTGGTGCTACTTTCATTTGTTTGCTCTGGTGCTACCCTTACTGTTCTTACTTAAGATCATGATTCTGCAACTACCTGTTTTCTCCAGTGCTGTGGGAACAATTGTGTGAAGCAAGTGCTCAGCATTGTAAACCTCCTGCGCTGCTGCCTTTACAAACAAATATCACTTTCCTTTCCAGAGTGAATCATGTGATAAGAGCAGCCCTCTGCCATGGCTGCTTCTCCTCACTAGTCCTCTTGATGAGAAGTAAGCTATTTGCATTTTCTTTTTCCCTATTGCATTTCTGCTTGCCTCAGAGAGCTCTACCAGCACCACAACAGCACCCAAGCCTGTAGCAATACTACAGGCTGTGGGAAGAGTGGCTGGAAATCTGCTCAGTGGAAAAGGACCTGGGTGTCCTGATTGACGGAGCTGAATCTGATCTGGCTTGTGTCAAGGCAGCCACGAAGGCTGGCCTGTAACATGGTGTGTGACCACCAGGGCCAGGGCAGTTATCATTCCTCTGTACTCAGCACTGGTGAGGCTGCACCTTGAATCCTGTGTTCAGTTCTAGGCCCCTCACTACAAAAGAGACACTGAGGTGCTGGAGTGGGTCCAGAGAAGGGCAGTGGAGCTGGTGAATGGTCTGGAGCACAAATCTGATTAGGAATGGCTGATGGAACTGGGAATGTTTTCTGGAGAAGAGAAGGCTCAGGGAAGACCTTATCGCTCTCTGCAACTGATAGGAGGATGGAGTGAGGAGGTGACTGGCCTCCCAAGCAACATGTGGCCTCCCAAGTAACGAGTGGCCTCCCAAGTAACAAGTGGCCTCCCAAGTAACAAGTTATCTCCCAAGGACAAGAGGTAATGGCCGCAAGCTGCAGCAGGGATAGTTTAGACTTCATATTAGGGAAAAAGTATTCACCAAAAGGGTAGTCAAGCATTGGAACAGGCTGCCCAGGGCAGTGGTGGAATCACAGTGTTCAAAAACCGTGTAGATGAGGCCCTTTGTGGCATGGTTTAGTGGTGATCTTGGCATTGCTGGGGTAAAGGCTGGACTTGATGATCTTTGTCTTTTCCAACCTAGTTTATTCTGTGTCTCCGTGACATGGGTGACAAATCCTGGTGATTAGTGTGCAAGATCAGTCCTGGTGACCAGTGTGGCAAGATCAGTCCATGTGAAAGGAGGGACAACCATAGCTCTGCTGCTTATAGGAGCCCCTTTCAAGAGCTTCTCCACTATGCAGTGGGTCGTCAGGGCAGCTATGCCAATTTGCATAGCTCTGTCCAGTAGCATTTTTGGCAGTGATGGCTGTGAGATTAATAGGTTGAATCTCTCTTCCAAAGTCTCTTATTTCAAATACTAGATATAAATCTCAATTTATACCCCAGCCACCTTCTAATCTCTCTGAGCTTAAAGCTCAGGTTTACCAATACAGTGATTTGCAAAGGTTCACATTTTATGGAAAAAGAATCCCATTTAATATTCCCATTTTGTTTGCTTGCTGCTAACATTTCTGGTAGAAGAGAGAACAGGTCCTGTTCTGGTTTTCTGTAACATGTATTTTATTTTTAGGCTCTTTTATTTAAAACACTATTCTTATAACTTTATGGAGCACAGGTATTCAGAAGACCACTCAAAAAGGCTAAGAAGTGAGGGCAGCATGTAGTACATTTTTTTCCCAATGTTTTCCATGCCTGGCAATGGAAATTATGCCTTTCTCAGCACCCTTTAGCACTGAAATGCTCTTCTTAAAGGAGAATGTCCAGTGCAGGCATTTCAGAGAAAGCTACCATATCGCCTTCAAAGTTATTAAGCTATTCTTGTTATTCTTCATCCTATTACTTATATATGCATCTTTGGCTGTGACTGCACACAATAATCCTACCCCAGGTGACTTAGTAAAAGGTGAGAAATTGTTCATTTATTGCAACATAAAAGTAGTAGTTTCCCCACTTGATAACATTTGTTGAAACCAAGCTCATCTACAAAGTCCAAGCAAAAAAACCCTCACAATTAGTAATGACCAGTACATCCGAACATCTGTTACCCTGTTAAGGCATGTGCAAGGATTAACCCAGTTTACTTTTCAGGAGACTTATGAATGTTCAAGTTTTTCTTAACGTACATACGTACTTAGGGCAACACAGTCAAGGGGACAGATACGTTTCTGCTATACCTGTGAAGAATAAGGCTCAGGCATCCACCAAGTCATGTCTTAGAGGCGGTGGGCCAGATCTTTAGCTGATTTTGCGAAATTGACAATTAGATCAGGTATTTAGCAATCCTGAAAATTAAGCAAATTACTATGATACTAACAGATTCAGTGCTCCTTCTTAATTCTAGCATGAGCTTTTATTTTTCAGTATTAGGCAGAAGGGTGAAAGGCCTACAGAAAATAGTGACACTGTGCCTCTACAAGCAAAGGCAAATGATTTCCCTGGATGTAAAGACTTTTTCTAAAATGGTGTGAACAAGACAGTGTCTTTCATAAGGATATGGAGAAAATGAATATGTGCTTAGTGAACAATTCAAGAAGAAAGTATTAGGCTAATCAGTAGTTTTGATTTAGGATGGCTATTTTTTGTGGTGGCATTCATTCTCTTGCAGCATTACAGTATTAAATATCGATATCATACTAAAAGTAAA
Source organism: Psittacus erithacus (assembly GCA_009867235.2). Classification (NCBI taxonomy): domain Eukaryota; kingdom Metazoa; phylum Chordata; class Aves; order Psittaciformes; family Psittacidae; genus Psittacus; species Psittacus erithacus. The sequence goes on from WYDI02041167.1 coordinate 49,513, forward strand.
TTACTGGAATTATGCTAGTTCAGGAAGAGGGGAAATATATGAAAAGAGGCATTTAATATTCAATTCAGACATACTGGAAAACTGTAAAGTACTTCTTCAGTAACAGTATGACAGTAGACACAAATAAGACATGCTGGATGAGGACTTTCAAGGATAAGCCCAAAAAATTTGCATCTGAAATTTGAAGAACTGTACACATTATTCATTTTGTTTAGAAGCAGCAGCACTATTATATTTCTGTGTAAAGAGATTATATAAACAAGTTTGTTGCATGAACATGTTCTTGTATATGTTTTTGATTTATATAGGAATGAACGAATGAATGAAACAGATAAGGAGATTCAAACCAGATTATCCCTACTTCTTACAAAAAGCAAATCCTTCATATAGGTTCATATAATTTCCTTGCACAATATAGCCTCTTAGGAATCTCAAGAAATAGAATTACTTGATAACATTTTTGTATAATTCTAGAAATTTCTTATGCTAAGCAGCTATCCCGTTACATCTGTTTTGCTAAAGAGAATCCCTCTCACTTTGACTAACTGAGGTAATAACATCACTGATTAATTTTAAGATGCTTAACAACAATAGGCATTTAACTCTGAATAAATAGTAATAATGAATAAACATTAATTGACTACTAGCATTTTTTCCCCACAAGCCCTGAATATAGGAATAATATTTATGGTAATATACTTTCTGGCGCATCTTGGATGTTAATGTCGCAATTGTTTACAATAAATTAAGTAAATTTACACTTCTTTGGCAAGGGAAACATCAGCATTTTTATAAGTTATGGGAAAAAATCCTTTTGCATTGTCTTAATTTGCTCTGAGTACTTGCATTCCTGTGGGATCTCAAGAGTGAGCTTTCTAGGGGGTAATTTTTGCCTCTAAATTGCTCATCTCCAGTCAGCTTTCTCCAGTGATTCAGCTGAGCACAAAGTACATGACCAAACTGGGATGAAGATGTATCATAATCTTGATACTTGGGAAATTATAAAGGGTTAGTCAAGCACAATGACCAGGGACAAAAGAAGAAATCATTAGAAAAGAATCCAGACTAGGAGGCTGACGATAGTTCACAGTCTTATCTTTGAAACAGTATTTTCTTAATTTTAGAAGTAATTTAAAAAGGTGCTCACTTAAGGTAGAAAAATGCTGTGTTTTGAAAAGCTGCTCTGTAGCTCCAGGTTCCAGAAAATTTCCTAGGTGGTGGATTACTTGATCATGGTTTACATTAACTATCGCATGAGTATATCTTTACAATAATTGCAAAAAGTGATTAACTCTTTTACACTAAAACATCAATTATATAACTATAAAGCATTTAACCAGTGAAACTGCTCACTGCTGAACACCCATTCACCTCCACAGAGCATCATTTAACCTCTGTGACAAGAATTAAAGGTTCAAATGCTGTGTGCCACAACAGAAGTAAGAATAAATGCTCTATTTCTCAACACTACAGCAGTCTTTGGGTACCTAGCCACTAATATGGTCCACAACATTCACTTGCTGATTGCAACTTAGAACTTTTACATAGTACACGAGAAGCGTTAGCCACCTAACTGTGAAATTCAGAAGGAACACCTGAACCTGATCTATCCAGTAGACAGCTGCCATCTGAGGGACAATGGCACTTCTTGAAAATAAAATGCTACCATATAGTATAGAAGATAAACTCCCAGATCCAAACTGGTTTTTAGGGCAGAGTATCCATCACTGCTCCCTGCAAAATGAGGGGTGGTAGCAAAAAAAAATAAGAGGATCTGGTAGTGTCTGTGCCATGTTTCACCTGCTCAGCATGCACCCAAGATGCAGAATAAATAGGGTGATATCTTCGATTGCTTGATCATCTTTAATGTGCTTATCTTATTAGCGTATTAGCTCAGTGCATTAGGAACTAATCTAGAGGGCTTTCCAAAGTGGGACTCTTAGTAGACTACACTTTAAATACTCATTAGTACAGCAACTGGAATCCAGGCTTCTAAGTCCCAAATGACTTCCTCAGACGTTAGTCTGTAAAATTTTGCAAGAGGTAGTTAATTATTCTGTTCAGCAGTAAGAGAAATTGAGAAAACCTTACCCTATATTCTGGCAATTAGAGATTCCAGAGAGATTTAAGATTTTTTTCATATAGGAGATCATATAGGAATGATCTCTTCCATGCTAGGAGACAATCCTAGACTTTAAGATTATTTAAAAAGTGACTCTGTGGGATGTACATGTAAGATTTAATCCTGGGCATCCCCAAAACCAAGTGACTTGAGAATTTGACTGATAGAAGGGAAAGTATCTGTACAGTCAAAGAGCAGATGTGATAGAGGCCTCAAAGCTTTAAGTTATAATCCTTTGGTATGTCACATAAAGAAGATACCCAGATGTAATTCAGGTTCAGTGGTGGTAATATAAAAGGTAACGTACAGGCTCACCCAAATTGTACCTTTGTAAAGCACTGGTATTCCCATAAGCTGTTTCAAAGCTAAGATAAAAAGCTTAATGTTACGTAGCACAAACTTGCAGGTTTTGGGTAGTTTCAACATGATGTATAATGTTATATTTGGGAAAACAGTGATTTTGCTACCATATGCTACTGGTTTGTGATGCTTGCTCCGAGAGAGAGACCTGATCTGCAGTTCTTGTCATGTGTCTGCAAATGTTTCAGACCCAGCAGTTAAAATTTAAGTGGAATTTTATAACAACTCGTGAGTCCGTTAGCAATTTCTAACTTGTCCTAGGTAAAGGAAGGAACAGAACTCAGCTTGGCTGCCCTGTTGGGAAGGAGGGGGAAGAGAAGTATTTCCATTTGCTTGGTTGTGCTCTAATTCCCAGCCTTACAGCATCTTCAATACTGTGCTGCTTTAATATTACAATATTTCATCAGTGGCAACTGTGGCATCAGCATAGCAGATGATAGTGTTTATAAACCATGTAGACCAAGCCCTCAGTGACATGGGTTAGTGGTGGCCTTGGCAGTGCTGCGGAATGGTTGGACTTGACAATCTTAAAGGTCCTTTCCAACTTGGTTGATTCTATGACTCTGTGGACATTTTGAACACTTATCCCCTACTGATTTCTCTGTAAAAAAAAGTATGGGGAAAATAAATAAAGTGAGTATCAGCCAGTATTTACCTATGCATTTGGTGATTCAAGATACAGTAGCTGAATTGCTAACTGCGGTATATACAGCTTCATGCTCAAGACTACATATCAAAACCAGACAGTTGGCAAATGGACACTATGGTGCCAAGGTTCCTGGGAAGATAAGTGATTCTACAGACCAGTAAATCTGATCTCAGAAGTGCAAAACTGGGAAAGAACTATAGTAAAGAGTAGAAGTAATACACACATGAATTGATATGATTTGGGGAAAGAATTTTTTTTTTCCCCCTTAAGATGGTCCCTATCTAAAAACTTTATCATTTTTTCTTTGAAGAAGTTAGAGCCATATAACACATCTGTATTTTCAAAAGGCAGTTTAGTGGGACCCTGACATCAGATTGTCTCAGCAGTAAATAGTAACTTGTGGCCCACTATTTTTCTTAAGTGTTAAAAAAGATGGCTATATGGCAAGGTCACGACACTGAAATTTACTAAATCTTTTTGTTTACTGATGGAGAATAGTGAGTCAATTCATCTAAACATTTCAAACCCATTAAATCTAATGGGGGGGTGCGGGGGATGTTTCTCTACACATATATACTTCAAGATTGTATTTGTAAGTACAAGGAGGCTGTGTTAGCAGCCCTAATAATCTTATTGCTCTTCCACCAAGGTCTTACTATAAATTAATAAAACAAAGGAAAATGGCAGCCGAATAGGAACAACCTTTGCATTAAAATACAGCATACCTTTATTTTGCTTGTTGTAAGGGTGCAAGTCACATGGAAAGAATACCTCTGCTAAGAGGTGACTAGTCAAAGGGCAAAGAGAGAGACTCCTCCAGTAAACCATTCAGGGAGCTACATCCTGAAAAACCTTTTTTGCTTTGACTTTAGGGGAAGACTGTTCCCATGGCTGAGTTAGCTGGATAACCAGAGCCGTTAGATTTTAAAGTGAAACATAAATAGCCTTTTATCAAAAGCTTTATTTCATCAAGGATGATACACAGAAAAGTTTCTTTTCCTCTTCTGTACAGTGTATTTTTAATCTCTTTTCCAGCCACCCTGTGTTTCTGTAATAGCAATAGCTTGAGTTTTTTATGCAATATATATGCAATCACAGTTTAATTGAATTTAAAAAAAATGGTTTGGAAGTGTAGGGGAATAGAGTCGCTGAGTCATTTTTTAACTGACTCAAGGTTAATACATTCCATGCAATATTTTTCTGCACTTTCCCAAAAGGAATCATGTGCCTGACATTTTGTCATGGAGAAAAAAAAAAAGAAGCTTCAGATTTTAGTACTTTTTTCCTTTTCCATTGCAGTCTCCCTATCTCCTTCAGTAAACTAGAATTTTGAAGCAGTTTTACCTGACAGTATTATTATATGGAGAGGGGAGATATAGAAGGATTGTTAAAAGAGAAAGAGGAAAAGAGGAACAGTGTTGAGAAATGCTAGTCTTACCAAAAGAGAAGTACCACTGTAATGGAGATATTCAGCTAATGAAAGATAAGCCAAATCCTCTTTGTGTACTAACTTCTTTGAATTCTCCATCTTTCCCTAACGCAGTAGTTAGTTACTACACAAAAATTATGTAGTTACTACACAAAAGTAGTTACCACACAAAGTAGTTACTACACAAAAATAGTCACGCTTCTCTTGTAACCTTCTAAATGTAAGAGAAATAAAGGAGAAATGAAGACATTGAACCTCAGCATTTGCAGCTGGACTGTTAATAGCCATTCTATAAATATGTAGGACATTGTTTTGTACTCCCTTTGTTTTATTATACTGCCTCACATGGCTAAGTCAAAGACAATAAAGGACCTATTTTAGATTTTATTACAGCTTTTGAAGCACTCAGTATTGCAAAAAAGACTGCTTTCTACTTCAAAACTGCTTCCAATAATATTTGTATTTTGCAGAAGTGTTGCAGACACTTTGATTTAAATATGGGGAAGAGGAACTGAAAGTTACTGAGGCATCAGAGAGCTGGATAATCCTTATAGGTCTCTTCTTCATAAACCGAGTTGAGATACTGACGACACAGTACAGGTTTTTATCCCATATATTTAAGCATACGTTATATTAATTTGCTTGACTAATTTTTCTGCTTCCTGACAAGTGCTATGCTGAAGAATCTTTCTGTATTTTCCTCTACGGTCTCTGTATCTATCACGTTTATCATGCCACATGAAACCACTCTTGTACACAGTAAGGTTTCTATGCATCCGGTTTGCTGAGCGCTGCAAAAATCTGACTTTCAGGCACCTTATGCACCTAGATTCCCTGTGTAAAGGAAAGAGAGGTTTCCAAACAGGGTCCACAAGAACTACCTAATAGGTAAGCACAAGTATAAAAAAATGTGTTCATATAGAGCCTGCTCCACGGTTAGTCCAAATCAAAGGTGAACACCTCTCTCCACTTCAAATTCAGAGCCTGAAAAATCTCCTCAACACGTCAGTGTAAAAGCAAGCCAGAAACAGGAGCAGCATCTTCTGTCCTGCATCATAGTGTTGGGATCAGAAGCTAATCCTTTTTTTCGGAAAACCTCAAAAACTAATATTTTACTATGTGTACCTCTCTCCTGCCAAATCATTTAATAAAGACTTTGAGGCAGAAAAAGAGAAAAGGGGCAGGACTACACAGCCTATGGGCTCAAATATTCAGTGAAGCTGGGATTCCTGATGTCCGCTTCCAGCTGTGTTTTGGAGAAAGCTATTTCTGCGGTTCTGTGCAGTCCTGTCTTGGTATGGGAGGTGCTCCAGCTCCCTTATCATCCTAGTGGCCCTCTTCTGAACTTGCTCCAACAGCTCCATGTCCTTCTTATGTTGAGGACACCAGAAATGTACATAGTACTCCAGGTGGGATGTTACAAGAACAGAGGCCAGGATCACCTCCTTGAACCTGCTGGTCACACTCCTATTGATGCAGCCCAAGATATAGTTGGCTTTCTGGGTTGCAAGCGAACACTGAAGCCAGCTCATGTTTTCTCATCAACCAACACTCCCAAGTCCTTCGCCACAAGGCTACTCTAATTTCCTTCTCTGCCCAACCTGTAGCTGTGCCTAGGATTGCTCTGACTCAGGTGCAGGACCTTTCACTTCGCTTTATTGAACTTGATGAGGTTGGCATTGGCACACCTTTCAAGTGTGTCAAGGTCCCTCTGAAAGTCATCTATTCCCTCCAGCGTAACAACCAAACCACACAGTTTAGTGTCATTTGCAAATTTGCTGAGAGTGCACTCAATCCCACTGTCCATGTCACCAACAAAGATGTTGAGAGCAAGATCAATTCTGTCTTTTCTGGTGTTATAGTCCCAAGGTTGCATTTTCGATATTTATGTGTATTTGAACATACTCATCCTTCTAACCACTTTTTTTTCCTCTCCTGAGAGTTTTAGATCTATTAATACGATACAGATTGAACAAACAAAATTGTTGAGAAGGTAATACCTTCAGCTAGGAAGCACAAATTACTTGGCCAGCCAGCTCAGATGCGTCTTACAGCCTTGTTCCTTGCACTTATGGTCTCAAAGTAAGCAGTAGAAAGAAGCAAGCCCAATTCTCTCTGACCTCATTAGTGTAAAAATGTCAAGTCTCACTGCTGTCTGAGGCTTCTGTCTTAATCAAACATCCTCTTATTTGCAAAGAAAACAAAATTCACTGGAACAGAATTAATTAAGATTCCTTTGTTTTTTCTTTTACAATCAATTACAGTAAATGCATTTAAAATTTTCAATAAATTAAGAATACCAGCTTGAATACACAAGTTAGCAATTACTGAAATTGACTATACATATATATGTATATATGATGCATAGTATCAGCTGGTGAAATAACTGCTTTACTATTGGTAAAAGAATTGAACCTTATCATCATTGCCAAACTGCAAAAGGTTAGTAATTGCAATAGGGCTAGATGGATACAAACCACGACTGAGGCTGGAGGGAACTCTGACAACCCTGGTATCAACAGAAAGTTGTCATATGCAGGTAAAATGGAAAACAAAACCTGTTTATGCCCTCTATACTCCTTTCCCAGCATTTCTTTACCCTGACAGCCATTAACAGAAACAGCAATTACATCCCTTTTCAACACATCCAGAAGCACTTGTCTTTAAAACATGGCCTACTGCTCTTCCTTTCAGCCCATTGTTCGCTCAGAAATGACAAGCAGGATTACATCACACCCCGGCCTGAGCCAAGAATATGTAAGTGACCCCTCTAACTCCATAAGGCCGGCTTTAAACTCTTTTGGTTTTAGAACATCATTGTCAAAGCCCTTGAAATTTGGTGGCTTTACAAGTACAAAAATGACAGCAGAGCATGCAGAAAATAAGGGAGTCCAGTGCAAATAAAAAAGATATTTTTATTGGTAGAGCCTAAAACATGCAACCACCCAGAATATATGAAAGCAGAGGCTCTTCTAAGATTTAACTATGGGATCAAGTCTTAATTAAGGATGAGGTGTATTTCTGAATAACACCGTTCACCTGCCCAAAATATTATTTTTTTTTACAAATAACACAGTATATCTCTCTGTTCCAGCACTTTACTGGTGCCCATGTAACTGAATTTTGTGTGGCAAGTTTAGTTTCTAAAACTAGCAGAGTACCAAAGAACAATCTAGCCAACACTGGCTTTATATTACAGAAAACTGGGGTGAAATTGACGTCAAGGTGTAGCCCATTCAGTTCCCTTAGCCCGTTTCCATCTGGCATTCCTGATATCAATTCGTCTAATCTAAAAACCACAAGGAAGGGAAAACACATTGCACTCCCAGACAGTCTTCTCAAAGGCTAAAAAATATTTAGCAAGCTTTGTAGATAGAAAAAAGACAATAGGTGCAATCTCTTACTTTAGGGAGGATGTTAACTATCTCTCAAATCCTTTCCGTAAGAATTCTGCAAAAATACAGTCCAGGTGGTATCTACCATGAAACAAATATAGGAGTGATTAGAAAAATCACAGGGTAGTTCTTAATGTTTCACCATCAAACTGCAAAAAAAATATCCAGTGTGTTTTTGCATTAGTGATACAAATCCTTCGTTAGACAATGCACTTAAAATATTTTGCTTGTGTATGAAAGGGAAAGGATTGCACTCACTTTGGCAGATAGCATTTAAAATTACTTTGACAAGTCAAGGAAATAATCTGGGCATATTATGTTTCTGTGGGAATAACCAACCTCAGAAGTTCAACTTGAAGAACATCTAAGCCCCAGCTTTACAGGAAAAGAGCTGGAGATGGAATGATTCACAGACCAAAGAGGTTTCACCAGCTCATACTTGTGCGATATGGCATCATCTGACATGGTCAAGAGTAGGGAGCCCACATGACTAAAATCATTACTAATGAGAATACTTTGTTCTAAGTACTACAGTTTAGAAACTGTGGTATTAGTGGAAAGCTTCCAGAGGAGATTAACAGATGGAAACATAAAGGACAGGGTGGGTGGGTGAGCTGGAGATGACAGGGGTATATATTTAGTCTAAGGACTACACTGCAATGAGCAAATTAATAAATATTGTTCTTTCTCCTGGATGTAGGAGAGGCAATACTGAGCCGCATATATATATTAGATGTCTTTAACTGTGTGGACAGTTAAGGGCAAGAATGCATCATCTAGAAAAGATTATAGAATCCTCTAGAAAAAAAATTTTTGGAACCTTTCAGGAAGACTTCCTGAGGTGCAGAATGAACAAGATAATCTTTATTCTATCTGTAAGTGCTAAGAATCCAGCTCCTGCTCTCAACTAGTTTTAGAGAAGCTCATGATATTCTTTGCCCAATGTATATAATGACTCACCATCTTAGATCATTTTTCCCCACTGCAGACTCCGTGAGTACAATGCATGCTGTTCTCACTGCAGTCAATACAGCTGTCTCTCACTGACCTCTACAGCACCACCATCAAAAGACTATTGTTTCCTGACCTACCTTGTGTTTGTAACCCTGCCACATTTCTGGAGGGAAGATGCCTTTTTCAAATCCTTTCCTATTTGAGTTTTTAATCAAGATTAGTTTTAAAAACTTCCACTTAATGCTCCACCCATAGGGTTTTTTTCAGCAGCAGCGCTGCAGTGGTGACACAATTGAAGTTCCATCTACTGACACACAAAGACAGAGAGTTCTCCTTGCTCAGCGTTTCAGTACTTTGGTGCTGTGCCAATGCTATATGATGCAAGCCTGAGCAACATTGTCTTTTCATGCCTTCTGGAGCACAAAGTTCGGTGCAGCACAATGCCATCTATCAGCTTTTGTGTGCTGGTACGATTGATGGCAATAACCCCTTGAATTAAATGCATCAATATACCGGAACAATAGATTATGGGGTTATTTTTTCCTATTTCCAGTTTAGAGGAGCAAATGATTTTTATTTATTTCAGCTATAGTTAGGGCTGGTAATACAGTTTGACTTATATCCACAGAAAACAATTAAACAGTGTTGTGTGTTCACCTTTTCTTCTCTGTTGTTGCTGCAGAAAAATGCCTTTAAGATGGCGTAGGAGATCTGTCTGATAAAAAAAGAGAAAACCAACTTTAATTCTCCTCTATTCCTGCTGTCGTCACACAATTATCTTCAATAACACTTTTCCAGCTCCATAGCAAATTGCATAACATTGCTGAGAACAAGTTCTTGTCCTAATTTGCAAGAATGATCCTTACTTTGGCTGAGGGAATGACAATGTCCGTTACTGTCAGACTTCACTCGAATCTCAGGCTTGTCATTCTCTCTGATATTCATACCAATACTAGATACAGAAATTTCTCCAATTACTGCTGAATTTTCTACCTCACTTCTTCAGAAAAACATTTACATGGTTTAGCAGTGGTCTTGGCAGTCCTGCAGTAATGGTTGGACTTGATGATCTTAAAGGTCTTCCCAATCTAATTGATTCTATAATTGTATGCTTCAATGAAAACTAAATGCAGACATCTTGAAATTAGACTTCAGCATGTAGATGCCAGACAAGTCCAGAGAGGACAGATTACCTGAAAATCCTGACTGGAACATGATCTTACATTAGTGTCCCAGATTGTCTTAATTTACCAAAGAGGAATGAAACTTAACTTGTCACTAAATCAAGATGATGGGGTGGTACTAATGGCACAACTGCCCCTTTACATCCCCAGCTCACTAGAAACTCTAAGAAAGGAGAACCTGGTTGCAGTGATCTTGCTACGTACCTTCTCCATGCAGAGCTGTGTAAAACCTTGTATGTGGAAAGTACGCAAAACTAAGATTTAATAAAAATATAAGAATAGTATGGTTATTGTGTGATATGCCAAAATCTGTCTGTTTGTCCGTGTGAAGTTCTGTTTTGTGTTTGATGCAGGTTTTTAAAGATCCGGTTACTCCAGAGACACACCCCTGGGGACTGAAAGAAGTCCTCTTAAGACCACAGCGTACTTCTGAAGCAAGGCAATGCCCACAAGTGAAGCAAGCAAGAAACAAAGAAAAAAAATACTTCTCTTTAAAGGCCCTCATGGGTTGAATTTCTTGAAGAGATCACTCCACATTGCAGAATTTTACCTGTAGAAGTTCTAACCATAACAATGGAAGGGGAAAAGAAAAGACATGCACTACGTAAGCTAGAGTATCACCTAGACTGCAGTGCTTTTAGAAATTTACTGATGGAAATGGTTTGAGTTGGAAAGCTCATCTAGGCTACAGTGTTTTCTGATGAAAGTTAGATGCATTGGCAATTCCAACAGCCTTTACGAGTGACAAAGTAATTAAAATTCCTCATGGTGACAGCCCCTGCAAATGTTGCAGAAACAGTAGTGCTTGTACTGGTGGCTAACTGTGTAGAGAATTCCCAATGGTATTACTTCCTATAGAAAGCACAGGGTTTTATTTTCTTACTGACAAAGAACTCTCACGATTTCCTTTCCATAGTAAAATAAAATAATTTCACAAATTATGTCAGGCAGTAACATTGGAAATTCCTTAAGGTCCAGGATGAATTTTAGCTCAGACTACACGTATATTCATCTGCAGAATTTCTGGTGTTTGTCTGTAACATGGAAAACAGAGGTACAGAATTTATTGCCAGTTGGTAGAGACAACAGCTGAACCAAGGTTACGTTTCTGAGTTTCTCTCATAAATTCTCCTGTCATGTTATCTGCATTATAGATTTATGCCGCCCAACTGGAGTAGAACAAAGGTATATGATGAAAAGGCTTTGATCTCTCCCTAGCCAAAGTGCACTCTTCTGTACAAATTATTTTTTTTCTCCAAAGAGCTCAGTGAATAAACTGTTACATGCTTTTGGAGAACCAAAAAAAATTGCTCACTTAGAAGACTGTTTTATTCTTCTTTTATAACTCCATTAAATATCTATGGATCCAAGGCAAAAGATGAGCCAGGACTCCATCAGCATTTTTTTAATTTTTCCAATTCACTGTGATTGCCAGTGTTCAATATTTTTGCAGAAGCCATCCTTTTCACCTGATTTGATATGTATACAAATCAGTGTTTCAGACTCCCTGTATATAAACCAAGAACAACTTTTACTATGTTTACACATCTCATAGATTTGTTTTAGGCATCAGAGATTGTTTTTAGAAAAAAACAATCACTCTAGGAATTTTACTCACCTTTTATTGCTTTAAAATTTTTATAAAACATGGTTCCGGTAACATCCTCTACATAAATTACCTATTTAACTACACTTGCCTTCTCAAATCATCATCTGAGGTATACTGCATGAAAGATGCTTGTAAAGGATGGTAATGTGGCCCTTATGAGGCATACATGTGTAAGAAAATTGCTTAAAGAGCACACTCTGAAGAGTGATAAGTTGTTTTTACAGAAAAGTGTCTTGTGTCTCATTAGGCTACATCAGAAGTGAAAAATACGAGGTTCTTATGGCGGTGATGGCATAATAGCAGACCATCAACAGAATACACCTGATAGCTACTGGGAAACCCATAAGTGAATGATAGTTTGGGATCTCATTCAACAGGAAAACCTATGAAACAAACAACAAGAAAACCCAAAAAAGTTTATTGAATACCCAAATTTTTGCTGATAAACCACAAAAGCCCCTGGGCTGAATTTAAAATGATCCTTTGGTGTTATTATGTTCCATAGACTATATAGGAGCTTGCAAGTATTTTGATTATTATAAACTTTAATTTTAAAAAAGCCTAGAAGATAAAGAAATGAGGGGTGTTTTTTTTCCTGATAACTGGAGAAATGCACATACAAGAGGGCTTGAGGCAAGGGATATAGAGAAAGAACAAAATCAGTTAAGATCAGCAGTACCTGAAAATTGAGTGTCAGAAGGAAACAGCAGGAAATTGTACTTTGAGTTCTAATTTTTCCTGTTCATAACTTAGAGCCATATGCAACAAAAGCATTTTACTAATGACCAGAAACAATCCTATTTTAAGAATATAGGATCTGTACGAATGCCCTCAATTGGCAGTGAGAAACTGCAGTTTTCTACTGTTTATGGTATAAAAATCAGGGAGCGGAAAGAATTTCAACTTCCACTAAGCTCACAGTTTAGAGAGATTACATCAAATGCATAGAGTGTGTGGTAGCTTTTGGTGTCATCTTGATGATGTCACCACAGTGACTATTTCATTGAAGTCCAAAAAGGCATTACAGAGTGTTATTTTGCATCCAAGTTCTGGAGCATTGATACATTTGGGAAGGAAGGGAGTACACTGTAGTGCCCTCATATACCACATACCTCTTGCTGTGAAAAAATCATCATTTTTCCTTTAGCAAAGGGCAGCACTTATTCTTTATCTGGTCCAAATCCCACTCCTCCAGAGCTGTCTGAAGAAGCAGAGGCATGTTATTCTCTCGTAGATAAATTTCCAATTATATATGTTTAAGTGAACATTATTTCCATTCAACGTATGACCAGCTGCTTGAGAGCAGCAATTATTCCATGTGTTTTGAGAAAGAAAAACAAAATCACAAGTCATAGCAGTTTTGAATCATGGTTTTTCAGAAAAGAAAAAAGCTTTCATTGGCTCAGAGAAAGTTTTCCAACACAGCTGGTGTTCCTGGAGCATTAACAGTATAGCTGTGCCTCTGAACGCGATTTTGGCCATCAGAAATTTGGTTTAAAATTTAAACCCTTTTGAATAAAATAGGCTTGGACTGTAGTACCTTGTGAGTTACTGGAAAAAAAATGCAGATACAAGTGGAGTCCATTCTTTCCCAAATGCTCAGAAACCACAGCAACACTAATTATTTTTCCTCAGATGCTTTTGAAGTCACTCCAGCCATTGTTCAATGATTTGTAGGCTCTGCAGAAAAGGAGATGGTGTGCTTTGACTATCAATTATTTTACCAGCCAATTTTATTTCACTTTTGTTTTATATCCTTTCTCCTGCTTTGTTGCATCTGCTCATTTCTTCAGGTTGTAATTTAGTAATTCTCCTAGGTAAGGACGATTTCTGTGTTGTGTGTGAATAGTGCGTAACACAGTATGGCTCTGCGCCTAGTGAAGTACTCTGGAAGTAGAAGTTTACACTAATCAATCTTTTAGTGCCATGTGCTATTTTCAGTTACTTGAGATGCAACTTCAAGTGTTTCATTACTGTAATATTTGCCCAATAAAAACACCCACTAGACAGAAAAGTGCACTTCAACTGGTGGATTTCAGGAAAGTGTCTAAGAAGCAGCAGAAATAGTCTGAATGATGGTCCACTTAGCCTTCCACAGAGGAAATAATAAAAATGAAAGGACATTGGCAAAGCAAGGAAAACTGTGGACAGTCCTGTCAATGCTAAAAACAGCAAGTAGTAACTGAGGAATCACGTGTATTCTGAGAGGTAACAAAGGTCCACTAATCATCAATCCACTAATGCTGACTTGCTCTGAAAGCAGTTACTAACTACCTAACTGTAGGCAACCCAAACTTTTGTCTACAAAGAAAGCAGTGGGTGAGTAGTAGGCAATAACACCATAGTTCAGTTTCCAGCCAGCAGAAACAGATACATCTTTTCTGTTTTAAATGATCTTTCCTAAGCATATTATTCCTGAAAAAGCAAACCATGACTTTTTAATGTGTCCCTGGTTCATCTCTCTTTTACTGCTAGATTTCAAAACCATTTAAGAATGGTACACAGATGAAGAGCAGCTACTTCCTTTTGATTAGTCCTGATTTACTTAAAAACAAACACACACACAAAAAAAAAACCAGTATGTCAACTTTGATCAGCATTTGCACTACACTTGCCACTGGACTGATCAATCTGTACTCGATTTCTGCTGGACAGCCTGCATGACTTCTACAGTAAACAGTAAAAAAAATACTGCCATTGTTCCCCAGAGTTTGATTAATGAAAAATTTAAATACTTAAAAAAGTTCTCTATTGTATCTAATGTAATGTAGTTTTGGGATGTTCCAGATTGTGCTTGGGCTTTAAGGTTTCAGATACCTACAAATTAATCACTAACTGCAGAGAAGTGGATTCAGCGAGGGGAAGAATGAGGTGTTAGTTCTGTCTTTGGGATTATGCATTTTTTGATGTTTGCCTAGGCTAGTTTAATTTGTCCTTCCAATTATACCAGTGCACTCCACTTGTGCTGCAGCAAAATCTGAGGGTCAGCAAGCAGGGGCTTTGCATAGGCACCAAAGCTGATGCTAGTTCTCCTGCAGGAGAACTTGCCACCTGCAGGAGGAGGGAGAGGAGAGATATATGGACCCCAGCTAGTTCATTTTTCAGCTCTGAGTAATAATAGAGTTTGGTCAGGTCACAGTGTAACAGCAATTAAATGGGAGAGGACGTCCCAGGTGAGTCAGCTGTGCAACAGACTTGAAGATCACAATCCATAGCCCTGAAAATGAGGTGTGAAGCTTCCTCAGAGCCAGATCCCAGGCTTACAGGGAGATCTTAAGAGATAGAAAGATTGTTAACTGAGGTGATATGGAGGCCGTGGTGGAAAGAAAGAGGGGAGAAGGGGAATGTAGAACACAACTTCCCCAATTCCCCATATGCCACCCACATTAAACATAAAAGGAAGCAAAACAAACAAAACCACCCCAAGCACCAGTCCTTTGAACAGGTATACATATACCTGACATGTCAAATATATGTCTTTGCAAAGTGCAACAGCTTAAATAAGCATGTTTTTCCCAATACTAATCACTATTTGCAAGAGTGGTGATTGGATTACATTTGGATTGAACTTTCGAGCTTCTGAAAGTTTCAGCTGGTGATTACAGAAGTGAAGGACTCAAACTGCTTCATATCTAGACAAGTTAGTTGCTTTTGTGTTTAACAGAAATAGCTTTCTCTGTTAGGAAATAGGTGCCAGAAAGGAATGGAGTGTTTTCTTCATTACCATAGGAAAAATTCTCTGCAGAATCCCTCCAATAGGAATAGTGATGACAAGAAGTTTAACTGATTTCAAGAGGCTGCTACCACGTATGTTTTATGAAACTGGAATCATCTGCAACAATAAAGGCCTGGCCTCTAAAACCTAGAAAAGCATTTTTGCTTGGTTAAAAATATTTCACTCTCTGAAAGGTTAAATATAAAAGCTTACAGAATGTATTAATTTCAGTGGGCTTTGCTTTAGCCATCAGAAGATATTTGACTGAATGTCAATATGTGACTTTTTCAGTCATCTAACACTTTCTGTGCATATTCTTAAGATAGTCTTCCATGATAGTTTAGAAATTTAGGCACTGTATAAAAAATGTTTCCTTAATTAGAAATAAAATCCTACAATTTCTGTTATTCCTATTAAATGACATAGAGAGGCTATTTTTTGGCATATGCACTGAATGAACCCATTTTGAATAAACAGCTTTACCTGTATTTTTAACTTCCTTCTACTGTAGTACATCAGATTCTTTCATAGCTTTCTGTTATAGAAAGTTTTCTTTTGTTTTTATTTTCTAAATTAATCTTGCTTCACTAAGGCACAATCACAAGATTGATTGAATGTTTTCATCTCCTCTTTTCCAAAAGGAAAGTCTGACCCCATCCTTGAGCTCTACAGGCAATCAGTTTAGAAGATTTATACTGACTATTGATGAGTAACTTCATCATTCTATGAAACTGTGGTGGGTGTCATCCAAAACTTTCATTCCTGTCCTGAGTTCACTGCTTTTCCTGGTAACCTTGAGCACTTGCAGTACTTCTGCCCTGCTCCATTAAATCTCTGCCCCACGAAGTTCTCAGCTCACACGTCTAGCTTGAGGCATGAGAAATCCAGTGCAATTCAGTCTCTATGAATGTATACATTGCTTATATGCTCAAAGTGAAATGCCTTCCTGAGTTTGACAACAACAGTCAGACCCATGGAAACATATGCCTGTTTTTAATGGAAACCACAAACAGCTTAGTGCAGTTTTTTTCACTTTTATTTGACTTAATAAGATACATTGAGCTGGTTTTAAATTGATTTTGTTAATTCAATTTTGGGCACTACAGGTCAGCAGCTAAGCAAAAACCCTTTCAACCAGCTACCTGAGGAGGCTGGTTATGAGTAAATGACCATCACCATAAGGCTTTTACGTACCATGAAATCTGCAGTCCAACATAAAGCTAAATAGAACTTCCTTTTTGCAAATTCTTGAAATACAGTAAGTTTCATTAAACCTACCTACTTGCCAGGTGGTGATTTTTCCCTGTTTTCAATGATTATTTATTTCATTTAGCCAAAACAGGTTGTAAAGAAAAAGCATGAAAAAGATAATGGATTGCTAAACTGCAGCAAAGCTAATAGCACTATATAACACCATTCATGATTTGTAAGCCCTTCATTTTTCTATTTCCATGGCAAATAATGGCACCTCAGCCAACAGTTAATCTGCAGCAACACTAACTGTGGCATGAAAAAATGTTCAGGACCTGTAAACTCTTAATTTTTCTGTTTCCATGGCAAATAAAGGCTTCTTAGTTCATTTCTAAATGATATCAGAAAACAAATGACATCTTCATTCAGCATTTCTACAAAAACTGATGAATTCTCAAAAGGAAACTTGGCCTCAATAGGTATGTAAGTGATCATTACAGAGAACACAACTTGTTAGGAGTTTCAACCTGAAGGCATTTTCAACATCAGCTTTTCTTTATTAGCAAAAGCTGACTTTTTAAAGAGATCATTGCTGAAGTCTCTGGTGATGCTATTTCAGTTTGTTGCGAATTGTAAATTCCAGACAGCTGGACAAGAAGAAAAAAAAGGTAAGAAAAATCCACAGACAACCAAATCTACCATTAGTCCCATTAAAAAGATCAAAACCAAACACTGGGCTGAGTGAGCAACCAACAGATTTTCAGTTTCATTTTAAGCTGAAAGAAATGCCAAGAAGACCCTAACTGACTACATTTAAATGTCACTACCTGGGCGTCTCGTGCAAATTCAAGTACTGAATTTCAAGTGCTCAGGCGGCAACACCTCAAGCCTGCAGCAGAGTGTCAGTCTTAGGAACATCCCTGTTAATCTTCCACAGTAAGAATGAATAAGGACTGGATGGTGAGTGTGCCTTTGAAGAGAATTTCCCAATTGCTTTCCCCCATGGTGCAGGCTCAGACCATAAAAGCTGTGTTCCTTTTGAATAACACTAAGGATATAAATATACTCCTGGGACTTGTCTAATTCACTTCAACCACTAGTTGGTATTCAGTTCAGTGACCACACTAGTACTCTTTTGAAACAACTCCACCCCACCTCAGAAAAACACAACTAAGGGCCACCATAAGTGTCAGAGCACCAAACTTGTAAGCTTCTAACAGTTCACATTACTAATCAGCATAGACACAGCTGGCATAACATAACAGGAGACAACTGCAACTCTCGTGGTGTAACTACATCGCTGAGGATCTTTTCTTCCACCTTTAGCAATTTTCTCTTCCTCTTCAAAGTACTCAGAATTTTTTAAAACTGATTCATTAGCAGAGCTTTCTTACAAAAGGAAAAGCGGGTATCCAGTTAGCAATAGCACTGATGGATGAAAAGATCTCAGGAATGTAACATTACAACTAGAACAACTCAGAGCACTGATTTGCCCAGACTACAAGAGGAGACAGAGGAAGAGTGGAATAAATTGACCATTAATATATTTAGACTGGAGATCAGGAAAAAAACTCTAAGCCATAAAGTATTCAGAAGTCAAAAGCATCCCAGCAGTACTGTGAGCAATATTTGTAGCAGGTACAAGGATAGAGCTTGTTCATTTTTTTAAAGGCATTATTTGAAATAGCCATCTGAGAATACCGTACGTTAGACTCTCTGACCCAGTAATATTTTCCTAAGCTCCCCAGACAAATATGTGCTATGGGCAAGCGTGAATACCAACAGGGAGGAGAACATGTTCCCACACCAATGCTGTGTTACCAGTGCCTTAGTAGGTGTGGATTGGCACAGTTCTTTTTTGTCAAACACTCCTTCAAAGCCTCAAAGAGAAGGACAAGACAGCCAAAGCAGACTCACAGGTCACCACTGTTTCTCACATCTCACATCCGCAATAGTGGATGATTATGTGAATGTGATGAGAAACAAAATAATAATGCTGTGCATGCATGTAGAGATGTACCAGTCAATGGTGAAGGATTACTAAGATGGACAAAGCCATTTGGTATTTCACAATTTCCCACTTTATTCAGAAAGCTGAAAAAAACTTCACAAAATGTAAAGTGTACACTATTTTCATGTTTTAAAAACAGAACCAATTCAGAAGAACATACTCCTTCATACTTACTACATGATTAGTAGTATCCTACTCTGCAGATGGCAATTGATATCCCTGAATTATGGGGCAGGGCGGCAGTTCTGACATGTCCAAAGTCACAGACATATCATTCCTGGACGCCAAATATTTATCACATATTTTTCTTTAGCAGTGTCAGGAGCTCAGCTTGGCATGTGCTGTTAAGGACAAGAACTGCAGCTGCACCATTGCTAAGTGTAACAAAAAAAAAAAGGCTGCAAGTTTATGATCACTGGGAAAATTCTGAGGCAGCATAACAGAGCTCCTGAACAAAATATAGTTATCATCTTGTACCATTATGTCATCTTCTGAAAAGCCCAGACATGAAAGCCATGACTTGTGTTCACCCTGAATTATCAGTTTCTTTTAGTTTAATTCCCTCAAGCACATTCCTCTTTTTTCAAGAAGAAGAGTGTTCTTAACGTAACATTAACACTGCAGCCGCAAATTCACACCTGGTTTTTAAGTATCTTAAGATATCTTTCAAATTTTTGCCAAGTCTCACTCCCCTTTCAGCCAACAGGCTTTATAAGTGTATATACAATGCTTCAAAAAAAAAAAAACCTTTATAAAAATCACATTGGCATGTACAGGAATTCCAGTGTAGAAGTATTTTGGGCTTTTTGATCTGTATGAGCTCCCCACTAGAAAAGAACAATCATGAATATGCAGTGGCACATAGCTGCATACGGCCACTGACTTCATCAGTTTTCTTTGTCGTGGTGTACGTTTCCCTGCAAGCCGAGGCAAAGCCAGTTATTCCTCTTAAGTTGTCAGACATTTATTAAGAATGTCCCATATTTTCAGGATCTGTTTGTTTTAGCATGCATGTTGTACCCTATATTTCCACAAATTTTTTCAAGGTACACAAATGGCTGCACATTTATGAGAAAAAGCCAAAGTAACGAACTATTTTTGCCTCATGCACCTTTGGCTGTATTTCAACATTTTCAAGGCCGCTTACAAAACCAATGAGTTACAGTGGTAGTAACACAGTACAAAAAGTTGTTGATTTTATACCAGTATGTAAGAGCTGAGAATAAGAACAGGCCATGGAAAAGTGGCAACAGAATCAAAATAAGTTTGGTTAAGATAAGATTATGCT
The DNA here is from genome assembly GCA_009867235.2 of Psittacus erithacus. Taxonomy (NCBI): domain Eukaryota; kingdom Metazoa; phylum Chordata; class Aves; order Psittaciformes; family Psittacidae; genus Psittacus; species Psittacus erithacus. The sequence goes on from WYDI02041167.1 coordinate 69,420, forward strand.
GAGTTTACAAGACAGGGTGTATATCTTAGAGTTAGAGAAGATAATAATCCTGGAATATATGCTAATGAATTGGGAATGTCTAAGATCTATAGTGATCAAGATTTTGCAGTAGAAGTGGAAGGAAAAGCAAAGAAACTGAACTTTGCAAGTAATCCAGAGATGACAATCTCATCTGGTTTTGAATTTGAAACAGTGTTCATTACCCAAACACCTCTAGCAAGAAAATGCATGTTGCTCTTTGTGTTCATAACAGTTCCTAACAGGTGACTCTTCATTCTTGCTTATCACAAAAGAAATTGGGTACAGGGGGAAGCTTTTGAAGCTCCTGTCTTTGCTCTTTTGAATAAAACAGAAGTCTCATGGGGAAATACAAAACAAAGGACAACATTTTCCTTCTGCCACTTTCATTTCATAAAGTTATATTGTCAAATCAGGTGTGACATTAGGCTGGCATATAGATATAAACGCAGTGTTCATTCTTTAAAGTCAAACCATACATTTCTAAAGTTTGAGAGGTGCTTGGATCAAAAGTAAAGCTCTAGACCAATTTTTTCACTTGTATTGAATAACATCCCAGAATCTTGATAGCCATACCCTCCTTAGTGTGGACCAGAAACACAGAACTAGAAAAAGAAACACTTGCCTGATCAAATTAAAAGAACATCAGGTAACTGAAAAGCTGGAGAAGTGTAAATAAAAGAATAATGCTAGACACTAAAAAAAGTAAAGAAAGAATTATATAATCTGGTCCTTGGATTATACAATCTCAATATAATTTCTCACTTGTTTGAAATTTTTGCCTTGAAAAGTATTCCAGCTGTTAAAAGCACCTAACTAGCAAACAGATTCCCACAATATCATTCCTCAGCTTACCTGTTGTGTTTGTCAGCTCAGAAGAGTCCAGTTCTGTCTCTTGGACTTTTGCCGGCACCAGCTATTGGAAACTGTACCCAAAGGGCTTTTGCTCCTAGGATGTGGTGTCTGACTGCAGGATGTGAACTCCACTACTACGCACAGTCTTCTTGCTTGTCTGTGCAAGAGGGGCAAGACCTGAGAGTTTATTTCACTCACTTTCCATTTCTAGCTGATGCAGTATCCTGTCACCTCAAGTCGTGCATCCTTGAGGTGGATAAGGCACCAAGTGAAGAAAACTGTCATCTGTACAAATAAATACTAACAATGTTTTCCAATATATAAAACAACCACTTTCAGGACAGTAAACTGTTGCTGAGAGGAATTGGAAAATAAAACCCAACCAAAACCAAACAAACCTGCCCCATGGAAAAAAAAACCTAAATAAAATGACAAATAGAGAGGAACTTCTGTGCTTACAGGAGAGATACCTGACAGGAGAGCGGCTTATTGAAGAGGTGGGGATTGGATACAGAAGCAGTATGACTGACAGCCTGGAGTGCCATTTTCCTTTTGATCCCTTTTCTTTCTTCTGTGCAATGAAAAGGACACCTGGATACAAAAATGATGCCTTCAAAAGACTAGGTCTACTTGCCATTGGTCTAAAAACCAGGCATTTCTAGGTATAGTTTTGCTGTGCTCCCTGCTGTTTTATATTTTGCATGTCACAAAGCATACTCACTTTTAATTACTTCAGGTTTACAAAAGAACAGATCATTTAACTATAAAATCTTTCCTCTTGCTTTTAGATAAAAATTTAACTTGCTTTCGAGCGAATCTGCATTTCTGTTTGTTTCATTGGAAAAAGGTCAGTTAGTGTCCAGAAACGTCAATGCTTTTTAGTAAGGGACAAGTTTTATCTTTCATGGTCACACTTCTTGTGCTAAGTGTCCTCAATGATTTTAGTTGGGATATTAAATCAATGAAAATCCTCAGTGGACAGATAGTGTCTGGCCATAAGCAACTATTTAAAGCTAGAGGGAAATGTTGGCTTGAGTTCCAAAGACCAGTCTGCCAAAATTCAAATGATCAAGCAGGAGCACAGGCTTCCTTTAATTATCTAGAGCTAAAAGTAGGCAGAATGGACAAGGAAAATAGATTAAATTTGTTTTCTTAATTAATTTACAAAAATCAGTTAATGCCTGATTTCCTCACTAACTAAACAGTACAGATTGTCCTGCATCTCGCTGACTTTTGTAAGTTCCCCGTTCACTTCAGAGTGCTCTGTATGAAGTCAAATCCTTTGATCCTGTCAGTGTTGTGCAAGGTAGACAGTCATTACTTTTCAGATAAGATAGCAGTCAAGTTTGCAGAGAAAACTGTTAACAGAATACTGTTTAAGGACTCTGTACTTCAGTAAGTCGCAAATGCTTTTTCTTTTTTTTTTTCTTTTAATGATAATACCCTTTATTTCCACAGCAATTCATAGATTCATTACTCCTTGACTCCATCCATTTTTTGTATCTTTTTAGAATAGCAAACTGAGTTTGTTCTCTCTGGGTAGTGTTTCCAGCATGAATCAATCACTGAAACCTTTGGACCAGTCTCATCTAACTTTTCATGTAGCTTTGGTTCTTCCTTAATTGTGTCCAATTAATGTCCTTTGAAAGTGTACTGGACATTCAGAAAATATTCAATTCCATGTCTCAGCACACATCTTTATGTCAAGTGGGATGATGGCCTGCTGCTCTTAAAGAATTAATAGCTTGACACAATTTTGATGGTACAATCTTGGTGCAGCTTAAAGAGTTATGTATTACAATGAAAATATACTTTGGAGTTGGTATTAGGAATATGTACTTCTTTGTGTACAAATATTGGCAAAGAACAGTTTGGTATTTCTGACAGGACTTAAAGGATTATGACATAAAACTTTAGTCTGTCTAATGCCTGGTTTAACCCAGCAGGCAGCTAACCACCACACAACCATTTGCTCAATTCCCCTCAGCAGAACTGGGGAAAGAACTGGAAAAGACAAATAAAACTTGTGGGTTGAAATGGAAATTGTAATAGGACATGAAAGGAAAGGAGAACAATAATAATGATTAAAGAATATACAAAACAATGACACAAAAAAACAAGTGATGCAAAATGCAATTGCTCACCACCCGCTGACCCATGCCCAGCCAGTCAAAGAGCAATGAGATGCCACCCCCTGGCTGATTCCTCCACAGTTTTATTGTTCAGCATGATGCCATATAGTGTGGAATATCCCTCCAGTCAGTTGGGGTTAGCTGTCCCTGCTGTGTCCCTTCCCAGCTCCTACTGCACTCCCAGCCTCCTTGCTGGCACAGCAGTATGAGAAGCTGAGAAGTCTCTGATAGTCCTCAGCAACAACTAAAACATTAGTGTGTTATCAATATTATTCTCAGACTAAACACAAAACACAGCACTAATCTGGGTTAGAAAGAAAGTCTGTCTCTGATACTCTCTTTCAAATTCAAAACCAATAGAAAATCAGGACTTTCCTTGTGCCTACATGCAGATTTAAAATATGAGCATTTATGACTTCAAAGCTAATGGCTAATATTGCGGTATGGTTACCATCTGCCCACTCCATTTCTAGACAGTACTTTGTGAAATGGAGTTACCGTCCCAATCTTCCTGTCATGCCACTTTCTGCTTGGCCTTAACAGGGAAGCATGGGCCAGGACTATTACCGTGTCCATCTGCACAAACACTTGCTCTCCTAGTTTTTCCAAGCACAGGCTTTGGCCAACCTCACCAATCTGTGTAGCACTCGACACTTTGTCATGAAAAGGCTTTTCTTACCATCTAATCTGAATGGTCCTTCCTACAGATTTCATCCCATTGTTCCAGCAGAGAGAGAAGATAAGCATCTCTGGTTTTTGCAGCTCTCTGTACATGTCCTCTTAGCTTCTTCACTTCATTTAACTGTTTGCCAGAGAGGTGATCAGCATCAGTGATCTCCTTGGCCTGGATCTGCTCTCTGCACTCTCGAACCTGGCAATGCCTTTGTTTAAGCACTGTACATAAAAATGGAAAGGACAAGGCTAGGGAAGCCTTGCCAAAGCAGTAGGATACCTGGTGCCACTTAGTACAGCTTCTGCAACAATTTATGAGGCCTGTGAGACAGAAGGATGCTGCAGGATCTGAGTCCTAAAAATTACTTTTCCACAGACATAACCCCTTTGCACTGCACCTAAGGACCCAGTAATAGCAAAATGGGAAATTCTGAAGTCAGATTCTCTCCTCTGAACTTTACTGGAAGGGAAAAAATTACAAGAAAGTTGCAGGGACAGACAACTCATTCCGAAAGCAACCCTCTTGGTGCAGTAAGTATGCGCCAAGAGATGGAAGACAGTAGGAGTATGAAAAATCTTGATTCCTATGCAGCCTCTCTGGTTAATTTCCCCAGCACACCAATGAGAAAAATCAACCATGAGGCACTGTACCAAGAAAGCCATCAGCCTGACAGGATTTTTTCACATTCATTTAACAAACATATTCTGTGCCACTTGCACTGCCTGCTGGCCAGAGGTTAATTAAGCAAAGAACCTGAAGAGATGGGAACAGAATTCCAAGGATATCATGTGAAGGCAAAGGTAGATTCAGTTCCAAAAGGACATGAAACCAAGAATCTAAGGTATTACATTAATGTATTTTTGAAGTTCACTGAATTACTACCACCTCTTACTAGCCATTTTCAAGATTTGAGAAAGACGTTCGCTGAGAGCCCAGCGAAGGTTCTAAACATGCTGTCAGTCTAAATGAGTGTGCCTATCTGCTTCCTTACATGCTTTGATGGATTGAGTTCTAAATTTTCTGTGCTCTACATAGAATTGAGGACATTCCCATTAGTGCTCCACTGTGAGATTTCATAGCTCCTGTCTACTTTCAAAATTTTGTGTTCATCATTTTCAATAATTTGGGTGCACCCAAAGTCAGGAGCTATGAGATGACTTTTTTCTCTCCTGCTGTTTCATGTCATGCTTTTAGTTCTATTTCTAGTTCTAACATCCATTAGGATCAAATCTGCATGAGATACGAAGTTATCCTTCTGCTTCGCTCGGTATCGGTATTGATTCAATGCAGAAACTCCAGAAACCAATGGAAGTATTTATAACATTCTGAAAAATATGACTAGTGAGAAAAATCAAATTGCTGTTATTTGGAGGGACAGAAATAGATTGAGAACATGTTGTAAACTGACAATTAGTTGTCCTTTTATAAGCGTAAGTATGATAGATTATAAGGGCTACAGTATTTGCTGAATATGCCTACAATTGATGGATATTCTCAGCCATAAATAAGCTGACAAGGCACAAGGGCTGTTTGGTTTTTTTGGAAAAAGGCGCTAGCTAAAGAAATATAGTCTACATTTGCTTAAATGTGATTGAAATAGTGTTCATATTATCTATTTTTGGTTGTCCAAAATTGGTTAGCACTGCAGATGTGGGTTTACTATACGTCTAACTACATATAGTAAATGTATTTCAGATTTATAAAGAAATGAAGGGTAGAAATCTGCAGTAAGTTTTTCCTCATCTTCATAAGGACTGCACTGTTTGTTAGATGAACATTTAACTGAAAGCCAGAGATATTTTCAAAAAGCCCTGCAGGAAAAAAGAGGAAATTTGGTTTCAGCAAAGGCAACCAGCAATAGTAGAAGGAACTAGAACTTAATATCAGATAAAGCTAAATGATGAATTTTTCATGTAGGTTAAGTAAGTAGACCTTATATATATAGTGATCAACCACTTTTGATTGTAATGTGTGGTCTCAATATGCAATAATCCTGATTTTGAAATAATAGACAATATCTTTGGCTAAAACAAAGTATGAAATGCTGGAAAATCCGCAAAGTACCAAGAGGAATACAGGAAGTCTTTTATGCAAACTCATTTTAATGGCAATTTGGAAATGTGATAGGTAGATGGTTCTCATTTTATTGTATCTGTAAAGCTATCATCTGCTTTCTTCTATTTTGATTTTAACATTTGCCCCCTGTTTCCAAAAGACAGTAATAAGAAGAAATTGAAGGTGGTAGGTGCATGTAAGGCTGCTGCTTTCTGAACAGCGGAGCAGACTACCAGGAAAACGTAACGGTTGAGGAGGAAAGCTATGTCATTTCTTATATTGCCTGAAAGAAAAATACAAAATTTCAAAAGTTTATTCAAATTTGCTTTGAAAATCAAGAGTAAGTAGGGATTATTTAAGGCTTTTTATCACCTGACTCCAAAACCTTTTCAAACATTTGTTAGCATTTTTGGCAAAATATTTTCTTTTCTTTTTTTTGCCTGGATTAGTAGAATAGTTAATTGCAACTTTTCTGATTTTTCCCCACAAATGAAGAAGGTACAAACTGAAAAAAAGTGTTTCTAAATCTCGTGCCAGGAAAAAAGCAATATTATAAAAAACATGTCGTAAGAAAATGTTAGGTGTTAGAAGTACAACGTGAATTTTGTTTTCATATGTACAAAATACCTTTCCATAGCTTTTATCAACTATGTAAAAAATACATATGCTTTATCAGACACCAGTGTCTCCTCAGAAAACCTGCAAAATTCATTTGTATCCAGAAATCCGTCAGCATTTTTTTAGACAAAATATGTATCACTTCCTTAAGAAATCAACATTAAAACAATGCCTTCAGTAAACAACAATCAATGAGACCAATCTACATAGCACATTACCAAATTGCCATTAAAATGCATTTGAGTAAAAGACTTCATGTATTCCTATTAGTGCTTTGTGCACCCAGTTACTTATTAAAATGGCTCTAGGAGTCAAAATGAATGGTGAAATTGGAAAGGTAGGTAAATGCAGAAACTTTATCTACTGAAGTCACTTGCCCATTTCCTCACACCAGACCCTTGGAGCTCTGCAAATCTTTATTCATGAGTCAGCAGTAGCCTGAGTGCTTTCACTAACCATGAATTGCAACGATTTGGCTTTAGATGTGGAACTTGTTAGGGCAGGAGATCAGATATTTTCTTTGAATTTTCTCTCTTCATCTGCTTTTTTGGAGCTACTCCTCCCTTTCAGAACAGGAGCATAGTGTTTCTTATGGCTTTCCATTTTGTCTGCCTGTGCTGTTTCCATCTTCGATACGCCGTAATACCATTATTTATCTAGAAACAGAGAGCCTGTCATATATTGTTAGTAGGTAAAAAAGCAATCACCTTGCTGAGAAGCTAACATCCACGGCTGTTAGATCTGGAGTTGCTAAGTCTTATCGCTCTCTGAATGGAGATACATGAAGCTCACAGTGGCTCAATGTTATCTCCAGGCTTTGTCCAAAGAAGATATGTTTATGGCATTGTGTACTACGCTGCCGGAAAAGAGTGAACCATGCAATAGGTCCTAAGGGTAACCTGTGACCAGAATACGTTGCACAAGTCCTTTACAGTCACTCTAGTCGTTGTACTGTTCTTCCTTTAATTCTCAAGCTTGGCTTGATTGCTTGCTGTAGCCAAGTGCGACCTTCATCATAGAGTGACAAGAAGGATAACACTGGCGTACACATAAGGGGATATATTTTTGCTGTTTGGACTCTCAGTCAAAACCTCATAATTCAGCATTTATTTCTTAGCTTGGGCTTTCAAATTTATTTAGGGCAAAGAGAGTGAGCTGTAGTAACACACTGCATGGGATCTGCTGCAGCAGCAACAAAGGAATAGATGTGTCCAAGAACTGATCTTGCCATTTGTAACACAAATGCATCTACATATATTTTTCATATGGTGATGACATCATATCAAGTGGGTCATCTTTTTTCAAGAACAAATTTAGTGTTGCATTTCTTGACTTGTGCTTGCAACATTTTAAAAGCAATTTTTCTATAAGGCTTTGTTGATAGTGTTATGAAAAAACTGTATAACAATCTTTCCACATGAGCAAGCTCATTTGCTTTCTTTTCATGTCTTTCATGAAATGAATGAGGACATTTGTTCAACTTAGAAAATGGCATTACAGTAAGATTATACTTGTGAAACAGAAAGGCATAAAAAGTATTAGGGAAAACCTCAGCGGCATTCATAGAATTTATAAAAATGCATTGTCCTCAGGAGGCTAGATAAGCATAAAATCCTGAACAGCCAATATGGAGTTACCCACTGCAGTCGAAAGCAAATCTAGAAAGAGAAGAGCAGCGGAATATCCCTGTAACAAGAGAAAAGGAAATTCCCTCCTTCGACTTGCCTTGATTGCCAATAAGGAGGAAGGGTGGGAGAAGAAATACAGAAACAAAGAATACTGGCTGTAGATTTCTCATTTGCTGGATTACAGTTGACAATTCTTGCCTCTTTATTTAGGTGTACTTTTCCTGGCGCTGAGCAAAACTAAAATAATTGAAAACTTTTTTAGAACATGTCTTATTTGTGGAACTCTGAGAAGTTGAGATGACATGACAGTGAGAAACAGGATGACATTTTCCCTCCAAAGCACTTATTTCATTGTGATTAATGCAAGCAACCTGTGGAATATATAAAGCAGAAAAGTGCCTCTGAAAGAGGACTTTCATTGTCGAAGGGTTTGGTGCAATCGGATACTTCTCATAGTCACAGTATTGAATGTCATGAATAAATCATTTTTCCTGTCTGTGAAATTGCAGTGAGGGGTTGGAACTCCATGATCCTTTCCAAACTTAAATATTCTATGATTCCGTGTTTCTCTCTATGATTCCATGACGCTTTGCCATCTTTTGGTCCCAATCTCTCTAATAACAGTTATGTAGCTTGTTGTCAAAAATTGGTATCTAGCATGAATTACATCACAGCTACCAATGCTTGTAAAGGGTTGACAATTGATAGACAAGAGCACTCACAGTGTAGTGTATAATTTTGGCAGCTCACTGCAAAGCATCACCTGCAAAAAAAGCAGACATGGAAGCTTTATTATGAAGAGCACTTTTCAACAGTTGCACATCTGCTTCTGATGGTAGATAATGTTCCTATGTAGGCAGCAAAATTCTGTATCCAGAATGCAGCAGAAGTGACGCAGTAGTTTTGTCGGCGCACGTGTGCGCAAAAGAACAGTGCATATACCGATCTCTGCTCACAATGTTCTTCGATCAAACTTTATTTTTTGGCTTTTTTATTTTTGCTGTTTTTATTTCTACACTTGCTCATCTGCCCTCTGATAAGCCCTGCTAAACCAGGGTGACCAGTGCTGCTATTTACATGCTGTCTCAAAACTTCATACGGTTTACAAGTGCAAAATATTAGCTAGATGTTAACTTCTTAAAGAAAGTTAAAACTCCAAGAATATTAGAATGGGTGATGACAATATCCAAGAAGCTTAACGCTGTTTTGGACTCAGGTAAGGCCTGTACTTAGGTTACGGTGTATGTTTGCTACTTCAACTCTACAGGTTTTGAAACAGAACACTTCCATCAGAGAACTGCTCTTAGCAGTAGAATATAATCACATCATTATTATTAGCTCTAGGTTTGTCATCATTGAACTAGAAACTTAATTTGGAGATGGAAAGCCTGTAGCAGTTAGAGAAGGATAGACTTTACCTCCTCATTTCAACCAAAACTGCAGCATCTTTTCTGCAGTTTTGGGACTGTATTTTCTGTAAACAATGACAAATTTTTTTGTCATAAAAAAAACCAAAACTGTAATTTTCATGCCTACAGGACCTGGCGCTCCATCATGGAACACAAGTAGTCAGTGGTGCACTGAATAGCTACTCAGATGTGTCCTTATGGACAATCTTCATTGTGTGGAAACCATGAGGTCATTTCAGACACATTCATGGACCATACAATTCCCCGACCTGACTTCTTCGTATCATTTGTCATAATTTCTGCTGCAGCCAAAGTTCTGTGTAGAGTTACTGATTTTGTTTAGATTACCAAATATGAAATATTAAATAAAGCAAAAAATTATTTTGAGAATGAGGTTTCCATACCCTTATGTGTGTGAAAAGCTCTAATAAATGCATGCATTAATATGCTTAACTTTGTGCACCATTTTATTTTTGTGGTAAAACAAGCTGTATATCGTAAATGAAAGTATAGGGCTTGGGGCAAAAAAGCTAAAGGCTTGAGGCAATTTATTTGTCGTGCACCTTGCTACCTCAAAAGTTTGTAAAAGACAGTATGAAGATCAATACAAAGAAGAGTGTACAACGTAGAAAAGTGTGTGTATGACAGATGTTGTGGTAAAGCAAGGCATTGTAGTGTGAATAGGCATATTTTTCTGGTCTTGCTTGAGCCCATTCTCGCTGAGTCCCATTCAGTTCTGAAGACAACAGAGAGGACATAGTCATTTTTTCTCCTTTATGTTCACAGATAATGCAGATAGAGATTTTAGTTTAGCCCAAACCATTAGAAACAGTGTTTGCGAGCAATGATCTCTGACTTTATTCTCAGCAATGAGCCCAAGGCCAGAGAAGAACAGATGTTAGGTATGAAGGTCTGCACAGTTAATTTTCTTTTCCTCCGTACTCAAGCGGGAGATATAGTATTTACTCAAGCTTCCTTGTGCCTCTTTTTCCTGGACAGATAATCGAGTGCAGTTAACAGAAATGTTAGTGATCTGGTCAGAAGTCTGACCATCTCAAACTTGATTTTATTAACTGCTAATGTGGTGTTTGGGCAATTCAGACACATTGATCCAGTTCTGGATTCCCATTTTCAAATTGCATGGTTGAACTTATTACAGCTAAATGCTTTTTTTAGTTTCTTCCCTTCATATTGTTAATGTACAAAACACCCTCTTCATAAGGCTCTTTTCCCTAAAATGAATTATATAGTGATCATTTGAAAATAGCAGTGCATCCAGAAGTCAGTGTACACTTGCAAATATAGATTAAAGGACAAGGAAGTTATTAATAGAGAAATGTAACAGGTCTTGTCACTTTTTTCAGTTCACTGTTTAGTGTGAGATACATAAGGCAATGTATTGTGCATTATTCTGCAATACTTATTTGTAGCCTTAGACTTGTCACATTTGTAGCAGTATTCCTACTACAATGAAAAATTTCGCTTAAAACCTCGTTTGCCTTTACTTCATTCAGTAAGGTACAGCCTCAGTTGTATGATGAAAACTGTCCACTTGAATGTAAGAATTTAGTGGAATATTTGTAATAGTTCTTAATAATGTAAGAGGTTGTATTAGGTTTTGCATAAAAGTAGAAATCATTACATCAGGCAAACCAACAAAAAAAGTGCAAGAATTAAGCATGGTATTGCAGCTAGTAATGGGTGCTGAAAAGAACACCCCAAATGAATTAGGGAATGAGCTTTGTCTGAAACCCATTTCTTACAGTAAACATGCTAAAGGAATTTTGAGCACGACCCACATAGAGAGCCTTTGCGCAGCATATTCACTATCTGCAAATACTAAAAATACATCAGTCGCAACTGTTTCACTTGTTGAATAATCTGGCAAGTCTCAACGAGTGGCAAAAACTTGGTGTTTGTTCATATATGATATTTGTTTGAACTCGGTAGAAAATATATGAACCAGAAAATAGAAGACGTGAATATAATTTTTCATTTTCATGAAATTAACCGGATATGCTGTCTTCTATTTCCAAATTAAAAACTCACTCTCTTGATCCGCTCACATTTTTACAGGGGAAGAAAAACCAACCATCTGGATAGCACACCTAATATTGCTTTACTAATTATAAATCTGTAATCTTGGTATTTCTTGTATGTATATGGAAGAACCACTTTGATGTGTAAGCCTCTGTAACGCTAAAATCATATTTCGTGTCTCTTCAGGTCATTGGATAGTTTGATTATGAAATCTGATGATTTATTTGCTATAGGATTTAGAAATGCAGTTGCAATCAGTGGCAGTTTAGAAGGCATGGTTAGCAGTGACAGTTAAGAAAATGCATTTCTATTTGTGCATTGTCTCTTGTTAAAGCAAAGACACTGGAGCAGTTGCCTGTTCACCTGAAAAGAAGAGGCACTATCCCAAATTACAGAGATTTTACTTTAGGTTAGTTAGTCTTTGATAAATATGCAGAGTACAGGGATAATCTTGGTTATTACAGTGAGAATCTGTACAAAATCCTGGAAACCTTAGAAAGTTTTCACAGCGGATGTTTTTCAGCACTAGTGATGGGCACATAACCTTTTCAGTGCCAAAACAGAGGCCTGTCTTCAGAAGAATTAGCTTTCTGTAGAGCTTGCAGAGCAGCAAGATTTTCCCCGGCTGTGCTGCCTACTCACAGCCAGGGCTGCACATAGGAGGCTTTTAAGAGATTCATCCGTCACCACGGAAAGCGTCTGCCTGCAGCACTGCAGATGTTTTGTAGCAGCCAGGTGGAAAAGGTAGTGATGCTTGTGACTGTGGGGAAATGTCATCCCGAATGGCGCTGAAAACAATAGAAATTTCCTCTCAGTAAAAGCAAATCAGTTGGACTTTAGGAACCTATTTACTATACACTTTGCTTTGTTGTAGTTTCTCATTCTCATGTGTGAATGAGAATGAGAAACTTGAATAATGATTTCTCTGTCAGTGAATCACTGGACTGATGGTAGCAGCTCAAAGTAGTCTTATTAGAAATTAGAGTTGTTTATATGACTGATAATGGGATGCTCCTCCAGTTCTTCTGCTGAAACAATCTTTTTTAGTAGCCTTTGTCATGCATCTGGAAACATTAAAATGGAATTGAACTTAATGCTGAAGGCCTACGGCCCGCCTCTGTCAGGTGCATTTCCTCCTTCAGTATGTTTGCCTACCTCTTTGCTTCCACTTTATTATGTGCTGTATTTTCTTCAGTAATTTCCGGGGATGAAATATTAAGCAGCAGTGGTGGGAACTGGTGATAGCAATAAAAAACTCTACCACTGAGGTTAATGGAAAGACTTAATGAATTAAAAGTACTTGAAATCAGGACAACCACTGGGGATGGAATAAGTGGATTTGTAGAGGACCTGTAGTGTTTTAGACCAATTTATCTCTGTAGTCAGAGTGTGGTAAGAAGCTAATATAACTGTTAAAGGCAAAGCGGCTCCAGATCTCAGAGAAGGGCTTTTTATGTGCCCTGTTTTTCTCATCAGGACACCATAATTGCGTGTTTGGTTCACCGCTGCATTTTTTCAACTGTCTGGCAGATATGGCAAAGTTGCTGCTTCCTCTATTAATGAGTCGGTGAGACGGCAGCTTCAGCAGCATGGGGAGTTCCTGAACTCAGGGACACCTAAGCAGCAGCTGTGTTACGGATAAGCTGGGAAAGGGATAGGCCATAAATCTATAGGTCGTGATGGGATGCATGGGTGAATCCTGATGGGATGCACCCAAGAGTGCTCTGGGAGCTGGCTCAGTCACCCTTGAAAACTGTGGAGTCTCCTTCACTGAAGACGTTCAAAACCCACCTGTGTAGCCTGCTCTCGGAAGGCAGGGTTTGGAACAGATGATATGCAGAGGTTGCTTCCAACCCCAATGATTCTGTGATTCTTTGAAATAGGATTCTTGATCACTTTACACAGTCCTGCCATAAATTTGCAAAGGCTGAACTTAGAAGCCGTTAGGTTTGCTGCTTTGATGGGAAAAGCTGGGCGCAGCACCACACTTCTTCCCACATTAGTTCTGGCAGTTCTGTTTCCATGAACTATCTGTGTTTAAAAATACTAGCAGCAGAATTTAACAAGAAAGAAATGAGGATAAGAAATGAGATGCAGGTTAAGTGCTCTATTAAGAGAGTTTCTGAATGTACCAAAATTTGTTTTGCCATTGCCGTCGGTTAAAAGAGGGTCAAATCAAAGTTACGATAGCCAGCTTTATTCTTAAATTCTCAAAGATGACATTAATTCGACGATATCTTTTTATATATTGCTTGCAAGAGTACTATCTTTTCACAGAGTTTGAGGCAGATCAGTAACACAGATTTGTGTATTTAAGAAGCATCGCTACTAACAATTATGTAGCCAATGTTAACTACTCTCAACAAAAAAAGAATTTGTACATCTTATAAAGTTACAAAAAAACCGTTAAGAAGTCACGTAAGTCCAATAAGCATGCATCACTGGTAGGGCACATCAGAGATATTCTTGAAGAGAGTGTGCAACACTTGATTCTAAGACTACAAATAAATACACTCATGCTAAATATTATTTCCCTCCAGCCCCCAAAAAAAAGTAGTGTTTGGAAATTGCAGAGGTTGTCCAGCAACATGCTACATAGCAGTTTTATTTTAACACTAAGATAATTAGACACAGCCTTATCCTGCGATGACACTGTATTTGTCAGGTAATGTTAAGTACTGACCTTATTCAATAAACTAAATCGTATAGTTATGTTCTAATTCATTTAGTGCAGTGAATTAGTATTTTTGGCTTCTTTTGGCCTTTTAGATTTGAAGTCAGATTTCTGAAATTAATTATTATAAATCAATTCTAAATTAATTTAAAAGGAACCTGAACTGCCTTATTCAGAAAAGTCTTATTCACCGGCCTTATTACTTTGAAATAAGTTTCCAGCATTATTTTGTTTACCTTCATAATTTTTACAGTTTTTCTTGCGTACCTCTAATTCCACACCTCCAAAGTAAAGATGCCTACTACTTCTTCTAAGTACAACAAGAGATTATTCAAAGTGGAATTCTTAAAACTTCATAAAATTTTTGTAAAACTAATTTTTTTTCCCTTTTATTTTTTATTCTTTTTCCCTTTTAAAAACCCTAAAAATTTTAAATTATCTGTATTTTTTACAGTTCTTCATGTTACAGAATCCCATAAAATACTTTTGTTTACCTATTTTCCAAACAGGGCCACTGTAGCGAACGCAAATGTTGAACTTTTATGTGGCTAAGGCTGGTTACTGCCCACAGACTGTCACAAACTAGCCTGCAGACTTCTGATTGAGAAAGCATCATTCAATCACCCCAAACATTTCTTGAAACATATGATATTCTGTCCCTGATGGAGCATATATCTGGATATTTTGTGTATCAAGAAGTCAGTCATTAAACCTCCATTTTACCTACTAACCCTGGATAGCTGAATGTATCCAAACTTCATTACATTGCTACTGGTTATGCCATCCTAGACATGTAGGGGCATCTGGGAAACCACAGGTAAGGCAGCACGAAGTCCTTTTGTCTATTTCACTCAGTTACAGGCTAACAGATAGATATCAAAGTTAGTAACTTCAAGGCTCCTGGTAATACTCCTTCTTCCAAACAACAGCAGAGCCTAAGAGCAGAACAACCATCATCAAGTTTTAAAAAGAAACACAGCCAGCTATGCACTTTAGACTGAACTGACACTCAAAAAAACCCCAGGGAGACAAATCCTGCTTCTGGACAGGAGCACACGGCATTATTCCCTTTAAAGTTTAAAAAGCTTTCATGCAGTGACAAAGTGTCAGAAATTCATCAGAAGGGCAGGTCTTCACTCTGCTGTTCTTGAGCAGCCCTTGAGAAAAATTGTATCATCTTGTCTTGCGGACAAACAACAACTTAAAAGCTTCTAATTTTAAAGCATATTGGAACCCTGCTTGTTTCTCAGAGTATTTGATCATGTCATGGCATACACAAGCAGAAGTCTAGCTGCAAGCAACTCAAGCTGCAGATGCAAATATTATGACTATATCATACTACAGTCCAAAACAGTGATAAGAGTCTCAGCTCATTGTGGTAGGCATTGTAATTTAAGCTACATGTAGTAATAGGAGTTTGTGATTTAATTGAAACAGGCTGCAATAAGCAAGAAGAGCAAAACAGCTGTAGAAGATTGAACAGGAAGCATACTAATTAGGAACATACACTAGGATTATAAATTGTCAGTATCACCCTTCAATTAGGTGTAGGATCTAGGACCTGGGTCCTTTGGTGGTAAATCAGAGAGCTGATTGGAGGTTTTTTGGTTGTTTTTTTTTTTCCTCTGATTTTGACACTGTCACGTTAAGACACCAGGTAGTCTACCCGCTTCCCAAGAAGGACGAGATCCTTGTATCCAACCCGCCTGCCCACCCTGGGCAGTCCCGCCAAGTTGGAGGGTATTCGCCTAACCTATTCAGGGACCCTACAAGCAGCACCACACTGATAGAGGTTAGAGAGACCAGTCTACTTCGCTTCCCAAGAAGGATGAGATCCTTGTATCCGACCCTCCTGCCCTCCTTGGGCAGTCCCGCCAAGTCGGAGGCTGTTCACCCAACCTACGCAGGGATCCTACGAGCAGCACTTTAGGCCAAATCCCTTATAATCAGTTTCTGGAAACTTATATTAAGAAATTTAGTACTCGTGACAGGATACAGATTCAAGATAGCGGTGACAGTGACTGACTGCGAGAACAGACTTGATTTGCAATAACTGATCAGTAATAATACTAAACAGCTAGCAAGATGTTAAATAAGTAAATGTGCATAACACAGAGCTTAACCAACAGGCATCCCTATGGGGGGGAGAAGAGAGATCCAGCCCGTCGACTGATCCCAGACGTTGCGATGGGGGCTTCTTCCCAAATAT